>APFE030103940.1:26166-49619 GCA_000404065.3 Pinus taeda | reverse complement strand
ATTGGAAAGTAGCTAAAAGAATACTTCGTTATGTTCGAGGTACAGTATAGTTTGGGATTCATTACAGTGCCAAAGCAGCTCCTCTATTAGTTGGTTTCATTGATCATGATTGGGCTGGTGACCCTGATGATCGGAAGTCTACTGCCGGTTATGTCTTCACTCTTGGTTCAGGACCTATTACATGGGCTTGTAAGAAACAGGCTGCCATATCTCTTTCGTCAGCAGAAGCAGAGTATCGTGGTGCCGTGGAAGCTAGTAAGGAATTGTGGCTTCGTCAGATCTTATCAGAATTTGGCTTTGAGCAGCAGCATCCATCCACACTTTGGTGTGATAATCAAAGTGCCATTCAGCTATGCAAAGATCCAGTCCAGCATCAGCGCAGCAAACACATTAAACTACACATGCACTTCATCAGAAAACTCATTCATGACCCTGTTCTTGAAGTGCAATATTGTTCAACAGATGATCAGGTTGCAGACATCTTCACAAAGGCTCTCACAGAGGCGAAGTTCACAAACTTCGATATATGCTTGGAGTTCAGGAAGTTGTCACTAAGGGGGGATAGGCTCTAGTGCCTCCTTCCTTCTCCTATTGTGTCATATTTGTAAATCCTTCAATCCTATCCCAAGTTGTTCTTAAGGGGGGATGTTAGGATATTCCGACACATAGGAATAGTTAAATTCAACTTGGTCTAGTATAGAGTTAGGTAAAGTGTGTTTCTTTACCGTTGTACATTTTGTAACTTACAATCCGACGGTCACGATATGTAGTGATCCGACGGTTCATTCTCTCCTCGGTATTACCGACACTTGATCCGTGGCTTAACACCCGATTGGTCCATGAATTCTATTAAAGCGCATGGAGGGTCATTTGTAGGTTAACCGTGCATGAGAGAAGCTTATGTAAATTTTCATTCTTTTATTAATAAATTGCCTGTAGTAGCCACGTTGGCGCAGGCCGTGGACTGTTTCCCTCTCTGAGGGTTTTAACCACGTCAAAATACTGGTGTATTGATCTGTGATCTGTTTGTGAGCGGTGTCCTTCTGGTGTTCTGTCTGAGGAACTTACCTTGTATATTCCTACAGAGACTAGGATTTTTTGTCAACAATGACCATGGAAAAACCCTAGTGTCTCCTATCTCTGTGTGCTTATTACTTTTTCTATTAGCTGAAAAAGTGAATGTGTAGAGGTAGCCTAACAATGTTTTTGTTTTAATGCATATGGAGTTTATATATCAGCCATGAATATGCTAGGTTGTGTTGAAATGTGTAACTAGGCTTGGTTTTCATAATGTCTATTGTAATCATGATTTTATATATTTGATATTAAAGAGAATAAATTTATTATTGTCATTTTTGATGCATGGCTTTTGTTACCCACCATTTTATGGGTGATATCCCTAGAATAAATTTTTTCTCCAAGATGGTCCTCAGTCGATAGCTAACAACCCCTTGCAGACACCAACTAGCTCGTTGTGCCATTTCTCCGCCACCTGAGCCAGCCTTGTGGTCCCTCACACATATGTCATGATCATATGTTTGAAGGCGGACCTCCCGAACCTAAAGGTATGACTTGTCATTTGGTAATTGAGTATTGGAGTTTATCATGGATACTTCTGGGCATGGATTAATAGGGGGATTCGACGGAAATAATGGGCTAGGTTTTTGTTCTTGTCCCTTGGACCTCCCTTTGATGTTAACCTTGGACTTTAGCCTCGTGGGATTTTTTTTATTGACCTTTGGGCTTTAGGGATGGTACTACATAGGAAACCTTGATTTTGGTTGCGTGGTCTTGCTCCCTCATCCACACATATCACTCCCCTTTTGCTCATTATAACCCTATCCGTCATTTCTCCCACTTAGGTCCACATTCCTCCACTGGGTCCACATAAGGTTAGCCTTCCCCCTTCCCTTGCCCACACCTTGGGTTGAGCTTGGAATGATGCCCTAGATGTTGATGCAGCTGAAAAGAAAAGTAAAAGGATAATTGGCCACATTCAACAGGAAAATGTACCACAAAATGCAAAAGATGGCGAAGACAAACACATTTTGCGTGTGGGCAAACAACAATACATGAACTCTACCCCATTATCATGGCCATCACTTGTTGGAAAATCAAAGTAGCTATATTAGGGTTTGATTCTCCTTTCTTGATAATTACTTGTGAGTGTGTTGGCTTCTTTATTATCTTATCTTTCATCAAACAATTACCATATTATGTGTGTATGAAGATCACAAAACAAGAGGCACAAGATATAGGCACTATGCCAAGGAAACCCCGCCCCCCCTCGAGGGGAAAACTCAGTCAAGATAATTCTTCCTTTTAATAGTATTCTTTGAGACTCTTCACCTTAGACCAAGACCAGACTTTCCCTCCACACCAAGTCAACCTCCTAGATCTTTGATCCCTTCTAGCAACTTCGACTAGGTAACAACGAAAAATTAGGAGACTTCAATCTCCTAATCCAGAACACGAAAGAGAGAGAGAGAGAGGCACCAAAATTTCGATTTTCTTCCTCTCCTTAGACTTCCCCAAACTTGCACTTCCTTCATCTTCCTGGCAACAGACTTCACACTTCTCTAGCTCTTCTTGAGATATCGAACTACTTGAGAGATGATGCTGCAAAGGACTTCGAGTATTTATAGGCTTCTTGTCGGTTGAATTAGGGTCCTTAGGCTGACATGATGTGGAGGGTACATAAATCATATTTGACTCAATACTAAACCTTTTTACATGATTCAAAAGCCCAAGAAGGGTCCCTTTGAATGTACAATGACTCTATAAACTCAATGTTAATCCTAAGAGTCCACAATGGGGACTTTGACTAATATAATGATGACCCAAGCATGAAACCCATGCTTTAATAAGCCATTGTTACAATAATATTTTTTTTTTCTTTATTCTTTTGACAAGTACATTACATGGTGACTCAAGTACATTAATGAAGATCGGACATAGTTACATTTTCCAACATCACCCTGGTTCCTATAGGCCCTAGGTGATCCTGCTTTATCATTTAGGGACCCATGATTGTCCCAACCCCTGGTGGGCAATGAACCACCCTACCTTACACATCATGCTCTTATCCCTTGAGCCCCGAATAGTTAATAAAAAAAATCATAAAAAGAAAAAAGGCATATAAAGAAGGGTGGAAAAATCAAGGCCAGGGCACCTCATGTACCACGATTGTTCCCCCCTATACATTATATACCCAAGTGTGGGCTTCCCTTTTATTAGCTACCCTTATAGCCCAATATGTGGCCTAGGGCTACCCCTTTCACTTCCTACTACATTCATCTCTTTATTACATGCCACCACCCTTTGAAGGATGTACCTTGGACATACCATCCCCTTTAAAGGTAGAAACCACCTAATAGGGTATCTGGTTAACCCCATTTGGAGCTTGGAGATAGTAGCACATGTCAAAGCTCACTATGGAAGGGCATGCCATTATGAAGTGCCCACCTGTTTTCCATGGTTTGTAAGCTCTTTAACTTGATTTCCTTAAATGACTTGTTGTATTGGGAGGCTAGGGGACACATTGGATCTTATGTAAGATTGCAGATGGTTTCCATTTTGGGTTTGGTCTCCCTATACAGGGGGTTTTAATCCTCCAAAGAGCCACATTGACACATGTAGGGTGTGTGTAGAGGGCCATGGGCCTCCACATCAATAGACAATACTCCATGGATACCCATCAATGTTCAGAGATTGCTTGAGATTCACTTATTGGACGAGGAAGATGCACCTGGTTCACCATGCCCAGTGGGCCCCACAATTGTACCATGCACTTGGTAGATGACCTAGGACTTGTATGCTAATGTGGCATTACTTACACCATCATCTGAGCCCTTACAGATGGTCTGCAGGCATGTTTGATCTACTTGGAGACCCATGAGGTTACTTGTGTGCCCTCACACCCATTGGGGAGTGCCACAGGTTTATTATGTGGAGAACAAGGGGCCAACCCTTCATCCATTACTTTTGGGAGTCCTATTCATCATTATGGCACTTATGGACTTTATCAGGCTTGGTAGAAGGCCCAACGACATGTATTATTGATCATTTGAACTCTTGAGAGGCTTATTCTTATGTTTATGAGCTAGTTTGGTGGGCATCTCACTAAAAGTTAGTTATTTTGCACATTATTTTACCCTTGGGGTTAATGTAGGCTTAAATAACTAAATTGAACTCCTTAGAGGTGTATAAATACAAGTGATGAGAGTTCATTTATCACCATCACTTGGTGGGCGAAATTTGGGAGCATGGAATGAATTTTGATGTTTGGATTATCTATTCTTGTCTTGGAGCTTCTTGATTGGCAATTTGTTGATGGTTGGATATATTCTCTTACATGTAAGTACAAATTAATGCTATGCTTTCTTTTACTTTGTCACATGCATTGATAATGGGATTTTCGCTATACTAGGGCTAATTGCTACATGCATCATTGCGAAATTGTGGAATTATTGTTTCTGGATAACATCTCTCTATGTATGGGCCATGTATGTTGAACAAATTTTCCTAGGGATAATTCTATGGTCGAATTCATCTTGAAAAGCCATTTCATCTTGAAAAACGAAGTATAAAGCTTTAAGGTCACTCTCTTTTGCCCTAATGCTAAGTGAAGTAGTCTTTGAAGCCTCCTTGACCTAGAGACGAAGTCGATTCTCATTATTCTTCTTGACTCCAATCTCCCCAAAGGATTAGGCACTGGTCTACCATAAGGTGATCATTTTAAGAACCATTTTTCTTCTTTATTCTAGGTCTAGCCACATTGAGCATCTCAGGGCATCATTTTCCCAATAAACTACCCATAGAAAAACTTCGATCTCTTGGGCGTTTCTGAGCTGGTGTATCTCTTAGGTCTCCTCCAGATTTAAATGAATTCCGATGGTGGGATTGTGAGATATTCCAAGCCCTAGCCTTGAGACCGATTTTTTCTCTAGGTTTCCCTAGGCTAGTACCTCATAGGGATCATTTTAGCACCTCTAAGTGAAGATCCTTTCTTTGATCTCCTTCTCTTCCTTGTTTAGGTCAAGCTCATCATTGGTTGCTAAACTCCCTCTTCTTGACCTAACCTGGGTCCACTTGGTCTCGTGTGGTTCCATACCTTATCAAAATCAATCCTTCAAAAACCACTTGGGAAACCGAGTTCCACTAGGATTTTACGGTTTAGGAAGCTCCATTGCAAGTCACATTCCCAACCAATCCCTCAAATCCCTATCCCCCTATCCTAGAGAACCCTGCACCTTGCTTAAGAAGCAAGCAAGTCCCACTCTTGAGTCTCTCCTAGGAAAGGGTCATCAAGATCACTTCACAACCATCTTAGTTGATCTATCCTTAATAAGTGATTCTCTGTATGTCGGGTCTCCTCCCATCGATGAAAATCCTTAAAGAGTAGGAAGCTTTTGCTGTGGTTACATTGGGCTTTAGCTTCATTGTTTCTCTTGACCTAGCAAGTGCCCCTCTAGGATCCTTGCTAGTTTGAGCGGTAATGGGTTTCATGCTCAAGGTAAATTTATTTATAGGTCAAGCACCCATTGAGTGCTTCTAGGTTTGTCATAGAGTTATGAAGTCAAAAGAGTTGTTGTCATACATGTAAGACCCCTTTGGGAATGTTGTATTTTGTAAAGAAAATGTTTGTAAAGTCAAAAGTGTCATAAAGACCCTCCAAGACCTTGTCAAACAAGTCAGCCTACTAGAAGGATCAAGTCGGCCTCATGGGCAGCAATTCGACCTCCTAAGAAGCCTATATAAAAGGGAACCTCGACTTCATTTAGAGACATTCATTCAAGCAAGAAAGCAAGTTCGATCTCCTCAAGAAAGAAGCCGAAATAGGACAAAGATCAAGGAAAAGAAGAAAGAGAAGCAAGATCAAATTTTTGGACCTCTCTCTCTCTCTCATGTTAGGGTTTCTAAAGTAGCTGCTAGATCGAAATTGTAGAAGTTGTTGGGGAAGTCGAAGTTACAGAAGAAACCGTTGGGGAAGTCGTTGTTGCAGAAGAAGTTGCTCGGGAAGTCGAAGTTGTTGAGAAGTCAAAATTGCTGCTAGGTCAAAATCGCTGGAAGGTCGAAGTTGTTGGAAGTTGCTAAGGGTTGAAGTTGCTAGGTCGAAACTGATGGGAGCTGCTAGGTCAAAGTAGCTGGAAAGAAAAGTTCATCAAGAAGGGAAAGTGTGACTTGGTCTTGGAGGGGTCTTTGACAAGGGTCTTAGGTCTTGGAATTCATCATCTTAACATTCTATAAGAAGAGAAAAATTCTTATGGGTTTTCCGTTCAAGAGGAAAGGTTTTGGCCCTAGCTTGTAGCCTACATTTTGTGTCCTCTTGTCTATTTTATCTTCATAGTTTGGTAGCTGTTTCATGATAAGAACATAATAATAATCAAGTGAAAGAAGAAGCTAATCAAGTTAAGTAAAAATACATCACAACCAGTTATCAAAGTAAGAGAAATCACCTAATCTTGTTGCCCCTAGATTTCTCAACCAGTTATACAAACCAATGTTTTAAAACTTTGACTCCGGTTTAGAAACCGCCGAGGGTCGGCTCAGACTCAGCATCAACTCGGCTGGTTTGATTTCAATGACTTGGTCGTTGTAAAAAATACATTAAATATTTTTTTATTTTTTTAAAAAACATAATTTTAAAGATTTTCATTCATGTTTCCAAACGCAAAGCTTTAGAATATAGAGAGAAGACAACATATGATCAAAGTAGGCTCATGAATATATTCATTATATCAAAATGGCACCCAGTGCACTGTCCAATACATACATGAATGATGATATAGAGATCAAAACAAAAACACATAACCAAGGAGGCTAGAAATGGCCTCTACAACAAAGTAAATTCTGAAACATCACTAGTCACCGGTACTATTGGCTACTGCTAGAGGAACCAACATCATTCGGCTCAGACTCTGAATCAGAGTCAGACAGGGCAACCCATGGCTCCTCATCATCATCATCTCCAATTGCGACTTTAGAATTGGTAGCACTAGCAAGCCGCGCAACAGCTGCATGCTGAGATAGACGAGATATGTGCTTCCATTGTGGCTGAGTAGAGGAAGCGCCTGCAACTGGAGGACTTGGGGCTGGGTCTGAGGCTAGTAGAAGTGGATCTGCATTCAACTGAACATTTTGTTCAACTAATGCCTTCGTCTGTAAATCCCAATCAAAACCAATATCCTCATTAGAATCAAACTATGCTGGATGACTCTCCACTACGCAATCTGATGTTGGATCAATGTCTTCCAACACAATGGAATCTGAGTCAGGTCTTTTGTTCAACAATTTGTTACGTTTGAGCCGAAGGTTGTATTGAAAATAGACTAGATAATTTAACCGTTTTTGATCCAAACAATTTCTCTTCTTCGTGTGAATCCTCTCAAAGACAGACCAATTGCGCTCACACCCAGTAACACTACAAGTTTGATCAAAATATGAATTACAAACTTCTGCAATTGAGGACAATGGCTACCAAACGCCTGCATGAGTTAGCTCAACAAATTATATCCAACTTTGAAATTATAAACAATTTAACAAAATAAGAATTTGAAAATTGAAATTGTTTGTTTACCTGGCTCATCTGCTTCCCTTGCAATCTTGCTAGGTGCTTGCTAAAGGTACTTGTGGCTCTGCTGAAAGAAGTGATCCGTTGGTGTATTTCCAACTGATCACTCTCCATAGGGACCGTGCGATCAATGCAGTCAATCAATCCATCTCTAACCTCCCCAGTCAAAGCTCCTGCCTAAAGAGCTTTATAATGATACCTTGGGTTTAGAAAAAACCCAACTGCATGTATAGGGCAATGTAGTTGATTGTTGCATCTTTCATCAATGATTGCCCAAATTGGACCCATACTTAGCCACTCTATCCTTGTATGCTGCCTTTATTTGCTCCTTTGCTTGATCCATAGCCTCATAAATGAAGCCCATAACCAATTTTTCCCCATCCACCAACCACAACACCTTAACTAGTGGCTCAACAACCTTCACAATCTCTTCTGCCGTTTTCCAAAATATTTCTTCATTAACTTTCTTTTTCAAATCTTTGCCACCCTGTTTGAGACCAATGGCTTTCATTCCATTCATCACTGGAAAACAACTTTTGCAAATTTCTATGTTGGGAAAACATAGATTGCAATGTCAAAAAATGAGTTGCAAATCTAGTGATGGCAGGCCTAATAATATCCTTGCCCTCTGTGTGTTTCCTCATCAGGCTCAAAATCCATGAATGATTGTAGATACATTTTGTTATGCTTTTGGCATGCTCTACAGTGTTCTTGACCCAATCTAATTTGCCAATATCCTCAAGCATGAGGTCTATGCAATGTGCAACACATGGGGTCCAAAAGATAGTTTTGTGTTTTTGCTTTAACAATTTACCATAAGAACATAGTTAGACGCATTATTTGTGATGATTTGAACAACATTAGCCACCCCCGCCTCCTCAACAACCTCATCCAACAACCGAAACAACAATTGTACATATTTGATCTTATCAGATGCATTAGTTGATTTTAGAAACATGGTTCCCTGTGGGAAAAATATAAGAAAGTTTATGATGGTACGGTTCCTTTGATTAGTCCATCCATCTGACATGATGGTACATCTTGTTTTTGCCCATGAGCTTTTGAAATCTTTCTAAGACTCATCAATGGAGGAAATTTCTATTCGCAAAAAAGACCCCCTTAACTCATGCATAATAGGGCCTTTAATGCCCTTTCCAACAACAAATATGGCATCAAACATAGGCTCATAATATGGTGAATGAGAAGCATTGAAGAGGATATCAAAATCATACCACCATCTAGCTATGTAGTCACATGCAGTCTCTCTCAATTCTTTTTTCCAATGGTCATCTAAAGTGGGCTGCTTATGACATCTACTAGCTTGAGGACCATGTGCATCTGATGGAAAGGAGGGTGTGAAATAACTTTTGATATCACCCCTCTTTTTCATTTTACCCTTAACCTCTTGCATAGACTCCAAAGAAGGAGGAACATAGCGAAAGGGGTTGGATGCATTGGTACAAGGGATAAATGAAGAGCCCTCAAAATCAAAATGGGGGTTGGCAGCCATCATTTGTTGTATACTCCTCTTCCTCCCAATTTCAACCTCTTTTTCTTTTTGCCTAGTTTTTTCTTGCTCAAACTTCTCAAAGTTATTTAGCAACTCCTTCCTAATCTCCCAAATTTGTTTTGATGGTGCTTCACATGGAGTAATTTGGCCTCTAGTACCAGCCAATGTTGTTTCAGCCTATGAATGCCCCCTCCACCCTCCTCAATTTTTCTATGACGAAATTTGCAATGCATTTGATTATCAATCATTTCAGCATATGCCCAAGCAACATCTTTCACTCTAGGAGCCATTTTTTGACTTGGAAATGAAAGGAAAAATTCTGAAAATGAAAACAAAAAATATTAACATTTCTTCAATGTTCATTTCTTTTACAAAAATGACTCTTTTCAATTTCAAGATTTGCACAAAGAAAAAAACAAGCAAAAATAGATTTTAGAAGTGAAAAAAAATACCTCTAGGCACAAACCGCCTCTTCAACGCTGGTCCAACAAACCAACTCCTCAACGCTACTCCAACAAACCAACTCCTCAATGTTGCTCCAATGGCCGCCCAAGAAGCTCCTCATTGATGCGCCAATGCTTGCCAAAGTCTCCTCATTGTTGCTCCAAAAACAAACTCCACAACTCTTCACAAGCTCTTCACAAATTCTCACACAAATGCAATGAGATAGCTATGAGGAAATGAGAGGGGGTTGGGTAGCTTTTATAGGGCTAGGAGAGTTAAATGGACCTCAAAAACACCCTAAAGTAGAAATGACTGTGGGGTCCAATTTCTCTCCCAAAATAACTCACTGGTCGTGCGTGTGGATGGCAGGCCGAGTCGACTGGTTTGTTACTGAGCTGACCGAGTCGGTGACCGGTTTGGTCGACTCGGTAACAAATTGGCCAGCTGGGCCGTTTCCTCTATCGAGCCGACTCGACCAAGCCTTGGATCGGTCTGGCTCGACCGTTTTTTAAAACATTGATGCAAACAGACTAAAACTGGGTGGGGCTACAAGATTCTATAAATTTCTACATGGTATCAGAGTTAAGAACCTTCAATAGTGAATTTACAATGGATAAGAAAACTAACTAGCAAGTATACCTTCTACTCAAATAGTGAATTACAAGCATCAAACTTGTCTTATATACCAAAGAACAATGGTTGATAGGGAGACTGTTTGTATAGACTCAGGTTGGGCTGACAGTGCTAGTGACCGAAAGAGTACTTCCAGATGTTGTTTCAGGTTGGGTTCGACAATTGTGTCGCGGTTCAATAGGAAATAGAGATCAATGGAACTGAGTTTTGCAGATGCTGAATTCATTGTAGCCAATCAGGCTAGTTGTGAGGCTATTTGACCTCGCAAGTTGTTATGTCGCTTATTTGGTCAAAGGTGAGACCGACTACGATATACTGCAGTGATTAGAGTTGGCATTAAACTCAGGGAGAATCCAATACTTCATGACTAGTCAAAGCATATAGAGATTAGGTACCACTTCATCCAAGATTGGGTTCAAAGAGGCGCAGTGAAACTTGAGTACATATCCACTGAGGAACAGGTTACAGACATTCTCACCAAGTCATTGCCAAGGGGCAAGCGTGAGTATTTTAGAGATAAGATGGGAGTGGTGAGAAACACCTTCCTCGGTAAGAGGGAGTGTTGTACCAATGTTGATAATATCGCTGGTATATTGCTGATATTTGAAAATATCGTGCTATTTTCAACAAAATGATATATCGCCAAGTAAATATCGCGATATTTTCAAAATATCGGCTACATATCATGATATTTTGAAAATCTCGGCTAAATATCACCATATTTTGAAAATCTCGCTGAAATATCATTATTGCTTTATATGTTTAAAAATCTGAAAAAAATGATTTTTATATTTGCCAATATTTTATGATATTTTGCCGATATTGCTGATAAGATATTTTTCAAGATCCTCGCTGATATTTTTTCGATACTGATATTTTCAACATTGTGTTGTAACAAGGAGGCATTTCGTAGTGCGTTAGCCTTTTTGCCTAGGAAAACACATTAAACCACCTTTGTAGTAAGTGACTTTAAAAGTCACTTTATGAGGTACTTAGTACTATGTACTTTATGTTATTAAAGTAATTTTATGTTTTTAAAGTGACTTTATGAGAAAAAGGTACAAGGTACAACTTAAAGTTATAAAGTGACTAGGGAAGTCATTAATGGGGGGGGGGGCACATGAAAAAGGGGATCATGTGAAGATTATATCTCGACTATTGATCTATGAGAGTTGAGATCTAATCTCATCGATAGATGAAAAGGGTTAGGGTTTCTCCTCATTATGAGAGACTAAAAAGGGAAAAATGTAAAGGAGCTCATTATTCTTCATGTGCATTTGAAAAGAAGAGTAAGGATAAGAGAAGGAGATTTGCTGAAGGAGAAGAGAACTCACAACAAGGAGAAGTCACCCATCAAGCGTGAATTTTTAGGCAAGGAAACAGGGACATAGTCCAAGGTGGAGGCAAAGGTTAAGTGCGAATTTCTAGGCTAGATTCCAACGCTATTCAAGGAGATTTTAAACCCGAATTTTATTGAAAATGGTACCAAGGAGAGGTGTTACTAGGCTTTTATCCCTTTGAGCCAAGTGAGCACATTAATGGCTTTTGTCTTGATGACATTCATGAGTTATATTAATGTCATGGTGGGAAAAGGTACTTAGAAGTGTTGTACCATGTACTTTTTCTAATATTAAAGTCACTTGTACTTTATAAAGTGACTTTATGTTTAAAAGTACTAAGTGTACTTTTCTATTATTAAAGTGAGGAGAAAAATCACTTTACGAGAGAAATTAAAAAGGTACACAACTTAAAAATGGTACTAGGAGACTTTTAAGTGATGGGGCTAATATATGAGGGGGGTCATTTGGGAGAAATGATCTCAATCACACATCTTGAGATTTGAGGATGAAATCTTAGCGATTGGATCCTAGGTTTAGGGATTCAGTCTTTTCCAAGGAGACAAAAGAGGAAAAGGGAAGCTCATTCTTCACTTCACTCTGGAGAGAGCAAGAGGAGAAAATGAGAAGTGAGAACAAGGAGAAAGGATAGAGAGGTTGCTACAGCCATCATTTGTAGGAGGAAACTACAACAAATAGAGGGCTGGAATCCCAAGTATTAGCTAGCACATTCCAGAGAGCAGTGTCGAGTTTCTAGGGGCGAAAATTTAGGAGTGAATTTCAAGGTAGTTCCTAGGGTGAATTAGGCTCAAAATTCCAGTGCACATTCCTTTGATTGACATGCAATTTGAGGTAGGATTCTTGGCACAAAACCCGAGGCCTATCTCTGCTACATTTTTGGTACGGTCAACGTGTTTTTCGTGGGATCTGTGCGAGTTTTTGAGGTTGTTTGAATCAGATGTAAAGCGGACAATTCAAGGAACATTTATGCTGAGTATGTCTCGAAAATAGAGGCACTGTCTGTGGGCTGCTAACACTGAGTTCGAGGCAAATCACAACTGGGTAAAATCACTGTGTGTGAGGCACGTAATTCTATGTAACCTGGGTAGTGTCTACAACAAGTGAAAGGAAAGAGATAAGTTAAATCTTTTGTCTATTTCTTGTAGTACAAAATTTCCTTAGAAGCAAATAAAATTCTCCTTTGAAGACTGGTTTTCCCCAAGAGGCTGTAGGGTTTTTCTAGGGTTAGATTGATGAAAAATAAGTCTCTTATGTGATGAATGTTTGCATTAATTATCAACTATTAGGAAAATGAAATAGTGTAGATGCACTCTTTATGTTTGCAATAAATGCATGTAGAATTTATATCAACATGAGAAAACATGTGGGTTGGGCCTAAATAAACATATGCAAAATTGTAAATGGGGTCAATTGTGCAGGTTATTAAATTTTCTACATGGTATCAGAGCAAGGTTGAAGGCTCAGATTTAAAAATTTCATACAATTGATAAAGAGGGAAACAAGCATTATATCCTGGTAACAGTGAACCAAAACCTTTTGAAACCTTGTCTGAAACCCAAAGACTTTAGCAGTTCAAAGGGAGGAATGTTTTAGCTCACAATTTGCTCCAAATTGTTGTTTGTGGGGTCATGGCAATAGGGTTGAGAGTAGAGGACAGATTGGCAGGGTCTGAAATTTTTGGCCCATGGAGGAGAGAATCATGCTTTCACTGTAGGAAGTGGAAGTGTGGGATGTTATTGAAGCAGCTGTGCAAGCACCCACTGATCCAACTCAGCCGGTGGAGTTCACTAAGAAGAATGTGAAGGCAAGGAGGATTCTTCTAGATGCCATCAAGAACCATTTATTCCCTCATGTCTTTGGGATGAGATTTTCCTATCAGATGTGGGAGTCCTCGGTCTCTTTACACTAGAATTCTAATGAGAATAGGGAAATGGTGTTGAGACAAAAGCTACGCAACACTAAGATGACCAAGACCGACATTGTGACCTCATATCTCACTAGGATCTCACGGGTGATGGATGAGTTAGTTTCCATTGGAGAGGCTGTTCTGGATGAACAGTTGGTTAAGATTTCTTTGGTTGGGTTCCACGAGAAGTGGGATGATTTTATCCATGGCTTGGTTGCCAAAGAATATTTCCTTGGTTGGAGGAGGATGTGGGACGATTTCATCCAAGAGGAGACTAGGAGGAGTGCAAAGGGGGGTAGTAAGAGTGGTGGGGGAGATGAAGAGGAGAATGTTGCTCTTGCGGCAAAGGGCAAGAAGAAGAAGGCCAAGAAGGGGTCTTCTAGTGGAGCAAAGCAGGAGAAGGACATGGAGAAGGACATGAGAAAAGTGAAATGCTTTGCTTGTGGGAAGATGGGTCACTATGTTATACAGTGTCCCAACAAGAAGGGTAAGAAGAAACAAGCAGTTGCAGCGTCAATTGAGGTGGATGATTTTGCGGCTACTTTTGATTCAGAGTGTGCATTGGTGGTGAGTTTAGCCACTCATGTGACATCTTCCTGTGCATGGTTCATTGACAGTGGAGCATCCTGCCATATGACCAAAGTGAGAGAGCACTTCACGAGCCTTTTAGAGGATGATTTTGACTTGGAGGTTGTGGTTAGAGACAACTCCAAAGTCAAAGTGGCAGGAGTGGGGATAGTTTCATTTCAGAGGGAGTCATTACCTTTCAAGGTGACAAATGTTCTTTATGTTCTGGGGATGAAGAAGAGTTTGATATCAGTTTCTAGCTTGGAGGACAGGGGGTTTGAGGTGCTGTTCTGAAAGAGGCAAGTGTTGATATATCCCAAAGGATCCAGTATCGAGTTTGCACGTGTGATTAGAGCTCGCTGAGGGAGATTATATAGACTTATGTTTCAGCCTCTTAGAGGTATGGTAGCGCAGACCAGTAGCAATGAGTTGTGCGAGCTATGGCACAGGAGGATGGCCCACTTGCACCATGGAGCTTTCAGGATGTTGAGGGAGATGGTTACAGGTTTTCCTGACTTCAACACAAAGCATCATGATGTGTGCAGGGGGTGTGCTTTAGGAAAGTACACCAATACATCTTTCTCGAGCAGTGATAGTAGAGCTGCAAGTATCCTTGATTTGATTCATTCTGATGTGTGTGGTCCCATGTTTCATTGAGTGGATATGAGTATTATGTGACTTTCATTGATGACCACTCTTGGAAGACCTAGATTTACTTCTTGAAGACCAAGGATGAGGTTTTCCAGAGGTTCCAAAAGTTTAAGGCTCCTGTGGAGAACTAGACAGGGAGGGAAATCAGGCTATTGAGATCAGACAATGAGGACGAGTATACCTCCATGGAGATGAAGGAGTTTTGTGAGAGTGTTGGCATCAAGTGGGAGTACATTGTGCCTTACAACCCCCAGTAGAATGGAGTGGCAGAGAGGAAGAACATGACCATTGTGGGTGCAACTAGAGCGATGTTGTATGATCATAGATTACCTTTCTTCTTGTAGGCCGAGGCGTGTAATACTGCTGTATATTTGCAGAATAGGAGCCCACACAAAGTCTTGGGGAACAAGACTCCTCAGGAAGTGTTTACCAGCAAGAAGATGGAAGTTGGGCACATTAGGATATTTGGGTGCCTTACTTATTCACATGTCCTTGAGGAGAGAGGACGAAGTTGGAACCCACTGCAGAGAAGGGTATCCTAGTGGGTTACAGTGAGACTAACAGAGCCTACTATATATATCTTCTTGCACAAAGGAAGATTGTCTTGACGCAAGATGTGAGATTTGAGGAGAGGGCTTTGAGAAGGTCTTGGTGTTGAGAAATCTAGGGCATAGTAATTATTCGATTTCTCTTCTATTAGTAACTACTTGTGAGTGATTTTTACTTCTTTAGATTATGATCTTCTTTTACTTAGGTTATTAGCGTTCTTCTTCATCAAACAACTACCAATGCATATGCCATAAAGAGATAAGAGACACAAAATATAGGCTACCAGCCAAGGCCAAAACCTCACTCTTTGAGAAGAAAACCCGAACAAATTCTTCTTCTTATAAAGATTCCAATTGATGAATACCAAGACCAAGACCCTTGACCTATTAGACCTCTCCAAGTCCAAGACACCAAGCTTCCTATCTTGCCCTTCTTTAATCAACAATGGTCAATTGCCTTCTTCTTCCTTCTGCTTTGATTTCCTTTCAGATCTCGACTTCTTTTGCTCTGTTTCAGGCTTGCAACATTTCGGCCCTAAATCTTAACCCTTGAACGTGTAGATGCCAGTCCTTGATTTCCTTCGCTTGAGGTGGAGGATACTTCTTTGGTAACTTAGCCTTCCTTATGACTTCAATTTGATTGCTTTTGAAACTCAACCTTATTGCAGTAGATGGTCACCCTTTTCTTCGCACACGTGACATCTACAACACCCTAAAACAGATCCAAGACTCGAAGTTTAGACCTTCACTGATCCTTTTGACTTCCTTGCTGTACTTCACACATTTCTGCTTTAGACTTGATCACCGAAAATTCTGTCCTGAAATGAAGATGCACTGCACTATATATAGTTGTTGCCCAAGGTAATTAGGCGACCTGTTATGTAGGTGAGCCACTGTAACTATTAGAGGAGACAATTAATTCCATTTTAATGCCAACTTGAGGTTAATGCTTGTGCTCGGTCTTGGAGGGCTACTTGACATTTCTATTGACTCATACACAAGTGTAATATGCCCAAGAAGGGTCCTTCATAAATGACATAGAGTCAAATTGACTTTTATGACTAGATGACAAATCCTAAAGGCTCACAATGGGAGCCATTACTAAAATAAAATTCCTTTCTCATGAAACCCATGAGACAAGAACTACAATAATAATTTTATTTTCCTTCGTTTCATCAATTACAGAAAATCACAATTACACATGTCATTATGAAGATTGAACCTAGTTACTTTTCAACACTCCCTCTTAACTAGGGAGGTATTCATAATGGTAATTGGTCATTATCAATTTGAATAATTGCTCATAAGAAGAGTCATATTGGTAGCCATCTGTATAGCATCATATCAACCAACATTGTCCCATAGCAAGGCATTGACTAACAACTCTATCTCTCCATGAGATCTGAGCACAATGTTGGCGAGACCAATGATGTATAAACACCCTCATCATTGTCTCTCTCGGAACATACCCCACCTAGGTTCTCAGGGTGTGTTCCACTAGGACTATTCTTATCTTGGATTCCCAATCCTCAAAGAATATCGATGCTCTATGACTACTCTTATCTTGGATGCCCTAACTCATCCTCAAAGTGTATCAGATGCCATATGTTTACCCAATCCTCCATTCCGTTTTGCCAAGTGAAGACAAGAATGATGTGTCGATCTCTCCCTCTTAATTAGGGAGGACATATCTATTCCAATAAAGGAATGTACTCATTCCTATAGAAGGAATGTACCTAAGCTCGCTCTTGGCTTAGGAATTTCCAAGTTTCTTCCAAGTAAGAAACTTGTTTCTAGGCTCCCTCTTAATTAGGGACCTACAAAAGCTCCTCAGGTGGAGATAATGGGACAACCCGCTGCTTGAAGAATTCCTCTTCACGATGTCATGAACTTCTTTTCATTATCTAGGAGTCTTCATGTTTGGGACTTCTACATGGGCCACTGACCATCCGTCACTTTCATCTATGAGTCAGCCATGTCATCATTGAAAAGTGATCCATCAGTCCGTATCTGGCCTTCCTTTATGCCATGCTGCTTTCTTCATGCCATGTTTACTTAAGGATCTTTCATCCTACTACATGTGTATCGATGGTGGAAGATATCCATAGATCTTCCTTCAGCAGCCCTGCATAAACCCATGCAGATATTTGTTCGAAAATAAAGGAATGAATATTAAAATCAACATTACCTTTGTGATGGTCTTTCATGATGACATCTTCTAGTTTGCATCAACATCTTACATACATATCGACACATCTCCCGAAGATATATATTGTCAAGGGTCTCTTTCTTTTTTCAGACTCCATCAGAGTCTTCATATCTTTCATGGAGATATCCTATTCAAATCTTCTTTTTCTTTTTCAGACTCCATTAGAGTTTTCATATCTTTCATGGAGATATCCTATTCAAATCTTCTTGGTTCTTCAGATGTTGATTACCTTTACCATGGTTACATATTCCACGATCTCTTCCTTCCTTTCTTCGCACGTAACATTCCCAGGGGCTTCCAATCAGAGTTCCTCAATTGTTGTGAACCACCTCATACTTTATATGAGGACATATTATGTTGATTTCATCTAGTGAATGTGTGACCCATGCATTCTTGCATTCCTCATTTTTCCTTTGGGTCATCTAGATTTCCTGCAACAACTTCCTTGATTGAAAGAGCTTCAATCCCTTGATTTGCTTCACTTTTATGTCATCATACCATCATCCCATGAATTCCACAAGTTTGGAATTCTTTATGAAACACTTACTTTTCCTCATGATAGGTGAACCTTTCGATGAAGATTCCATTAGGGAATCTTGAGGATCTAAAGTATCCCCATCGACATATGTTTCCTTTTGACAGATGTATGATGAACTTTGTACTAGATGACCTTGCCACTTATGTTCCCAATGAGATTCCCAAGAGCTATATCTTTGACTTCTAAACCCTCTTCCGTGCTTCTCTATGATGATGTCTCGAGATCTTGCTTTCAATGCTTCTATGATGCCTTGATGCATCCCATTTAGTGAATCATGATAGCCATATCTTACAACAAAAGACTTAGGAATTTGAGAAGAACATAGGTGAGGAAGACTCTCTCAGTAATAAATATCTTATATCCTCTTTCTTAGACTTCTTTTCAGCTTCCTCTACTTCTTTGGCGATATGGGCTTCTTCTCTTCCTCTTTTGTTGTCCTTCTTGACCTTAGGATAACCTCTTTTGTAGTGCCCATATTCCTGACACCCATAGCATTGAATCTTAGACATGTTCCTTTTCTTTTTCCAAGAACCAAACTTTCCAAATTTTCCTTTTCTTCTTGTCATAGCAGCGTAAGCTTGATTTTGCTCACCTGCTCCCACATTAGATTTGGCCTTTAATCTAGATTCTTCAATCTTGTATAGTGACCATAGATACTGGAATGAAGTAGCTTCTTTCTTCCCATAAATAATTGAAGTAAAGTTACCCCATTCCTTCAGTAGTGCATTTAATACAATTGTAGTCATTTCACTATCAACCATGACTTCTCCCAAATCTTGTAGTTGATCTCGGATCTCAGATATCCTCATAAAGTATGAGGCTATTCCATCTTCCCTTGACATCTTCACCTTGTAGAGTTCTTGCCTTAACGAGATGACTTTTCCACCAATGCTTACAAAATATAACTCTACCAGTTTGTCATAGATTTCTTTTGAAGTTTTGAGTTTAGATACATATGGGATGAGTGGATCCTTGATGGATTCTATGAGAATCCTTTGAGCCCTAACTTCCACTTTCATATACTTGGCAAGAGCTTGAGCATCTTCCTCTCTTGGTTTTGTGAGAGATCCTTTGACATGTTCCATCACCTCATTTTCAATGAGATTCAGATCTGTCCTTTTCTTCCATGCAAGATAGTTTGAAGTCCCAACCAATGTGTTGCTTTCCTTGCAAAGAGACATTTTGACAGATATACTTACTTGATAGAATGCTCCTTCTTTCTGCTTCCTTGATGTTGATGATGATATAGAGGATATAAAACTTCCTTTTGATGTGGTTTTCTTTAATAATGATCCTTGATCCCACAGAGAGGGAGATCCCTTGGATCTTTTGATGATGATGATGCCTTCAATGGTAGGGATCTTGCTTGGGAGGGATTGGCCTTAGATTCTTGATGACAACACCTCTAGCTTCCTTTGGATGAATAGACTTCAAAACACTTCAACATGAGTAGACATAGGGTTTTGGCCTTCGTTTCTTTGATGATGATCGTGATACTTTTTTGTAGACTTTTTGACTTCAAGATGATCTTTGCTTTGATGCCTTTCTTGAAATTTGATCCTTGAGTGTTCCTTGATAAGATGCCCTTCCTTGACTTAGTCACCTTAGCTCTGATAACATGTTGAGAAATCTAGGGCATAGTAATTGTGTGATTTCTCTTCTATCAGTAACTGTTTGTGAGTGCTTTTTACTTCTTTAGATTAGGATCTTTTTTTACTTAGGTTATTAGTGTTCCTCTTCATCAAACAACTACCAATGAATACACCATAAAGAGGCAAGAGACACAAAATATAGGCTATCAGCTAGGGCCAAAACCTCTCACTCTTTGAGGGGAAAACCCAAACAAATTCTTCTTCTTATAGAGATTCCAATTGACGAATACCAAGACCATGACCCTTGACCTATTAGACCTCTCCAAGACCAAGACTCCAAGCTTCCTAACTTGCCCTTCTTGAATCAACGATGGTCAATTGCCTGCTCCTTCCTTCTGCTTCAATTTCCTTTCAGATCTCGTTTTCTTTTCCTCTGTTTCAGGCTTGCAATATTTTGGCCCTAAATCAGAACCCTTGCATGTGTAGATGACAATCCTTGATTGTTAAAATTGGCAACTAGGGCCAAAATCCATGTGGGTCATCTTATTAATGGCAGTTGATATTTTTCTTGGATCCCTCTCATCAAGAGGTGTAGGATTGATCTAAAGATCATCCAATTCCGATAAGTGGTCATGGAGATATGAATTTATTTGTGTTATGGGACAATTTGTCAAGGTCGGTCAACAACCAAATAAACCCCACTTGTGCTCAATGTTTTAGTATAAATAGAGGTGCCTTGAAAGTCATTTGGACACACATACTCTTGGTGATCTCTTCCTCTCCACTTGTCTTTGGGTTTTGCTGGGAGGAGAGATTTTAAGAGGATACACTGCCCTAGAGGATGCCCTAGATCCTAACGCTACCATGGAGGAGATTTTAAGGCAGTGAAGGAAGCCTACATAACGCATCAAGGAGAGATCTAATTGCTGGTCTAAAAGAGAAGCCCTACGCTGCCCTATACACAACTCTATTTAGAGCCCTATGCTGCCCTATACACAACGCTATTGGAGAGCACTACGCTGCCCTATACACAGCTCTATTGGAGAGCCCTATGCTGCCCTATACACAGCTCTATGGAGAGCCCTACGCTGCCCTATACACAACTCTATGGAGAGCTCTACGCTGCCCTATATGCAACCCTATGGAGAAGCTCTATGCTGCCCTAACTGCAGTCCTCCAGGTGATATAAAGGAAGCCTATTCAAGCATGGCCCAGTCACAGCCATGGAGGAAGGAAGGTCTGAAAGTGGCTTGCATGACATGGAGAAGTGTTGAAGGGTATACGTTGAAGTCTGTGCAACAAGGCAGCATATGTTAAGACTGTGTTGATAATAGTACAATCACTTGGATGGAGAAAACAATGATGATACATTGAAGCAGCATGTTGATGAATGCCATGGCATGATGGGTACAACGATGAAGTGTATCATAGCATAATGAGGGGCAGCACAATGGTGAGGTACATCAGTATGATATAGCAAGTTCATAGTGCTGCTAGTATAACACATTGGGACATCGGCATGATACTTAGCGCTGCAAGTACAACTAGCATGCCAAGGACAACAAGCATGCTAGGGACAACAAGCATGCTTGGGACAACAAGCAAGCAAGGGACAACACCCTAGCTAGGTGCAACAAACACATAGGTCAATATGGCAACATGGTTCCACAATGGCACATGATGCAGTGCAGTGATGGGTACCGTCATGATTGATGAAGTGTGATGAGATGAAACATTGTGATGATGGGTGTAGCATGGTGCAACACGGTGAGGCGCAGCATGATGACAAGATGCAACACGATGATAGGTGAAGGAGTTACCTTGGAGAATCAGTTGAAGTAGCATGTCTTCAACTGATCTCATGTATCATCTTTTTAGAGATGATCTATGCTCTCATCTAGATAAGTCAAAGTGTTGACTTCAATTGTAAATGTACTATCTCTCTCTCTCTCTGTGTTGAACTATTGAAGAACGTATAAGAAGAATTGATCAAGGGTTTCCCCACATTGGGGTTTGTCCTTGGCTAGCGCCACATCTTGTGTCCTCTTGTCTTGGCTTGTCTTATGCGATTTATGTTTATGTTCTATCTGCAGTTTACTTTAATGTTGATGTGATTGCTAATCTGGAAAAGATATTGAACTAACTATGAAAATTAAAATAAATTGCTCTAAGCATAGAACATACCTAAACTTAACATGTTATCGGAGCTGAGGTGAAGACAATGCCCAAGCAAGAGTGAAAGAGCAATCACCGACGACAGTTGGGAAAGGACAAAAGGATCAATGGATTCCTCATCCCTCTTCAAATTCACCAAGGGTGAAGTCGAAGCAGAGTATATTATCAGAATGGCGCAACGGAAGCTTCTGATGGCCTACCTACAGATCACTCCATTGGGAAGTCCGGATTTCAGGGTGAAAGGAAAGGTAGATGCCTTGCTTGCAATGAGTTTGGCCATTATGCGAAGGAGTAAGGGCACATCACTTGATGATGATTAAAATCATTCCAGGGACATCTTCAATGATCAGAGGAATGAAAGGTAATACAAGTCATCAAGGAAACGACTGACTCTTCAGAGAAAGCAAGGAACCCTTGGTATGAAGAATCACATGTTGTTTTCAATAAGATAAAGAAGTGTTATCTTGTATTGGCCCTCCCCTTTAGATTCTTTGGGAATCTGGCTTATTGATTGTAGTGCTTCAAGGCACTCCATCAGATAGAAGGGTGCTCTCTCTAATCTGGTAGAGATGGAAACAATCGTGGGATTATACTTGGAGCCGATGCCACCTATCCCGAAAAGGGTGTAGGAAATGTTACCCCTCAATTGAATGAAGGTAAGTCTTTTTTTATGTACCTGATCGCAAGAAGAACCTAGTGTCCATTTCGACAATGGAAGTCAAAGGTTACAGGGTGGCATTCATTGATGGAAAGGTACGTGTTTGAAAATGAAATTTTCAAAGATGCTTTTACTCATGGGTCAGGGTTGGCAATTTGTATCAAGTTGCAGGATGGTCCATTGGGGATCATGTTAGTTGACACATCTCATCTATAGCACTAGAGGTCTACTTATTGTGGGGCCCTACCCGATGTGAGTCAGAGGGTGATTGGGATGCCTAAATTCAAAAAGAGCATGAAGGTACATGTCTGAGATGTACCAAAGGAAAATCTTACAAGTGGACCATTCCCCGCATGTAGCAAGTCCACAGGTTTGGAACAACCCAAGAGGTTTGAGATTCATCGGGAATCTCATGTATGCAGGTGGAAGAAAGCCCTCTATGGCTTGAAGCAAAACACCCCGCGCATATTATGAGAGGATTGATAGCTGTCAGATGAAGCTGCGATTCACTAGGAGTGAAGCCGATCCAAACCATTGTTTGAAGGTTGTGGATGATAGATCTCTCATATTGGCACCTTCTGAGAACGACCTATTTCTAATAGGTGCAAACCCTCTCACTTACAGAAGTAAGAGGGAGTTGGATTCCGGATATGGAATGGTAAACTGCAAGCCCGTGACTACCTCGAGGATCTTAACTTTCAGAAGTTATATGATGGTGATGCCGGAGCAGATTTGGGAAATGCCTCTGAGTTTCATAAACTCATTTGCATTGATGTTCTTGGTGAACTTCCGTTCGGATATTCGTTTTGCAGTTAGCATGGTGAGCTCATATTTGGTTGAGCCTCACTGGATTGGTGCCAAGAATCTTCTGAGATATCTTCAGGGTACAATCTCTCATGGATTGAGATACATTGTTGGAAGTATGAAGTTGCATGATTATTCGAATGCTGACTGGGCAGGCAGTGTGGAGGATCACTAGAGCACTTCTCAGTGCTGGTTCTCTTTGGGTTTTTCTTCGATATCATGGATGAGCAAGAAGCAGAAGTCGGTTGCTATAAGCACCACCGAGACCGAATACATAGCTACGAGTA
>APFE030103940.1:0-25228 GCA_000404065.3 Pinus taeda | reverse complement strand
TACACACTATCTCCAAAATAGCTCCAACTCCAACTCCAAGATGACTACTTCATCAAAAACTCCACACTCTCCAAGCTCACAAACAAACTCACAAACACTCACAAACACTCCAAATTAGTTGTGTGAGACAAATGAGAGTGAGAGGGGTCTCTTATAGTGAAGGAGAGGGTGTTTTTGGAGGGAAAACACCTTTACCTCCCCCCCAAAACCCCTAAACCACAAACTGAAAACCGCTTTCTTATGTTTCGGTGGGCGTGACCATAAACCGGCCGGTTTAGGACGGAATCGGCCGGTTTGCTACAAACCGGCCGGTTTCGTCCTAAACCGGCCGGTTTTGGACCGGTTAGGGCAAATTTTGGGCGAAAGGGTGGGTCTGACCGTTTTTAGGCCGGTTCTAACCGGCGGCCTTGCTAACCGGCCGGTCAGACCGGTAACCGGTTTTTGTGGCCGGTTTTTAAAACACTGGCTTGTGGGTATGATGCCAACTAGGGTATATTCTACAAATACCAAGATAGGGGACCAACATCTCCAGCTGTTAAAATTGGAAACTAGGGCCAAACTCCATGTGGGTCATCTTATTAATGGCAACTGATATTTTTCTTGGATCCCTCTCATCGAGAGGTGTAGGATTGACCTAAAGATCATCTGATTCCAATAAGTATTCATGGAGATATGAATTTATTTGTGTTATGGGACAATTTATCAAAGTCGGCCAACAACCAAATAAACCCCACTTGTGCTCAACGTTTTAGTATAAAAAGAGGTGCCTTGAAAGTCATTTGTACACACATCCTCTTGGTGATCTCTTCCTCTCCACTTGTCTTTGGGTTTTGGTGGGAGGAGAGATCTAAAGAGGATATGCTGCCCTAGAGGATGCCCTAGATCCTAACGCTATCATGGAGGAGATTTTAAGGCAATGGAGAAAGCCTACATAACACAACAAGGAGAGATCTAATTGCTGGTCTGAAAGAGAAGCCCTACGCTGCCTTATACACAGCTCTATGGAGAGCCCTATGCTACCCTATACACAGCTCTATTGGAGAGCCCTACATTGCCCTATACACAGCTATATGGAGAGCCCTACGCTGCCCAATACACAGCTCTATGGAGAGCTCTACGCTGCCCTATATGCAACCCTATGGAGAAGCTCTATGCTACCCTAACTGTAGTCCTCCAGGTGATATGAAGGAAGACTATTCAAGCATGCCCTTGTCACAACCATGGAGAAAGGAAGGTCTGAAAGTGGCTTGTATGACATGGAGAAGAGTGCTGAGGGGTATACGTTGAAGTCTGTCCAGCAAGGCAGCGTATGTTAGGATTGTGTTGATAGTAGTACAGTCACTTGGATGGAGAAAATAGTGATGATACATTGAAGCAGCATGATGTTGCAAGCAACAGATATATTGCAGCAGCATGTTGATGAATGCCGCAACATGATGGGTACAACGATGAAGTGTATCATAGCATAATGAGGGGCAACACAATGGTGAGGTACATCAATATGATATAGCAAGTTCGTAGTGCTGCTAGTATAACGTATTGGGACAACAACATGATACTTAATGCAACAAGTACAACTAGCATGCTAGGGACAACAAGCATGCTAGGGACAATAAGCATGCTTGGGACAACAAGCAAGCAAGGGACAACAAGCTAGCTAGGTGCAACAAACACATAGGTCAATATGGCAACATGGTGTAGCAATGGCACATGATGCAGTACAGTGATGGGCACTGTCATGATTGATGAAGCATGATGAGATGCAACATTGTGATGATGGGTGCAACATGGTGTAGCACGGTGAGGCGCATCATGGTGCAGCGCGGGGAGGCGTAGCATGATGACGAGATGCAACCTGATGATAGGTGAAGGAGTTACCTTGGAGAATCAGTTGAAGCAACATGTCTTCAACTGATCTCATGCATCATCTTCTTAGAGATGATATATGCTCTCATCTAGATAAGTCAAAGTGTTGACTTCAGTTGTAAATGTACTCTCTCTCTCTCTCTCTCTACTGAACTATTGAAGAACATATAAGAAGAATTGATCAAGGGTTCCCTACATTGGGGTTTGTCCCTGGCTAGCGCCACATCTTGTGTCCTCTTGTCTTGGCTTGTCTTCTGCGATTTATGTCTATGTTCTATCTGCAGTTTACTTTAATGCTGATGTGATTGCTAATTTGGAAAAGATATTGAACTAACTATGAAAATTGAAATAAATTGCTCTAAGCATAGAACATACTTAAACTTTAACATTGATTTCCTTGGCTTGAGGTGGAGGATACTTCTTTGGTAACTCGACAGTCCTTATGACTTCAATCTGATTGCTTTTGAAGCTTGGCCTGATTGTAGCAGATGGTTACCCTTTTCTTTGCACATGTGACAACTAGAACACCCTAAAACAGACCCAAGACTTGAAGTTTAGACCTTCACTAATCCTCCTTCCTTCGCTGATCCTTTTGACTTCCTTGCTGTACTTTACACTTTTCTTCTTCAGACTTGATCACCGAAAATTCTATCCTGAAATGAAGACGCACTACACTATATACAGTTGTTGTCTGAGGTAATTAGCCGACCTGTCATGTAGGTGAGCCCATGTGACTCTTGGAGGAGACAATTAATTCCATTTTGAACTTGAGGTTAATGCTTGTGCTCAGTCTGGGAGGGCTACTTGACATTTCTATTGACTCATACACAAGTGCAATATGCCCAAGAAAGGTCCTTCATACATGACATAGAGTCAAATTGACTTTTATGACTAGATGAGAAATCCTAAAGGCTCACAATGGGAGCCATCACTAAAATAAAATTCCTTGCTTATGAAACCCATAAGACAAGCACTAGAATAATAATTTTATTTTTCTTCTTTTCATCAATTATAGAAAATCACAATTACGCATGTCATTATGAAGACCGAACCTGGTTACTTTTCAACACTCGGGAGGTTGATCAGGTAGAGCAGCAGGCTCCTAAGTAGGGGGCCACACTACAGGTTTCAGGAGCATCAGGATTAGGAGGTTCACCTTCTTCAGGGATGAAAGGTTCATAGAGTACAGTTTCGCCTAGTTCAAGATCACCTAGTGCAGGCTCATCAGGCACAAGATCTCAGAGTCCAGGATCTCCATTGGCTATAACAAAGGCTTCTTCGTTAGGAGGATAGGCACCAATTGAGGATTTTCCCATACCACCACAGGAGACTACTACAGGGAAGAGGAAGCCAAAATGGCTTTGTGAGACCCTGAAGGAGGCTCAGGAGGTAGTGGGGAGACCCAAGTGGTCAGTGAGGGAGAGTAGACCACCAAAGAGGTTGGGTGGCTTTGTGGCAAATATTGTGGAGACAGAGCCAACTAGTTTTGAGGAGGCTGCAAGTCAGCAGATCTGGAGGGATGACATGGTGGGGGAGTATGCCTCTATCATGAAGAATGATGTTTAGGGGGTAGTGCCAGATCCTGAGGGGAAGTCAGTGATGACTTCCAGGTGGCTC
This sequence comes from Pinus taeda, assembly GCA_000404065.3. NCBI lineage: Eukaryota > Viridiplantae > Streptophyta > Pinopsida > Pinales > Pinaceae > Pinus > Pinus taeda. The sequence continues at coordinate 21,745 of APFE030103940.1, read as the reverse complement.
TACAAGATCAAACATGTTGCGGATGGTAGCGTGGAGAAGTTCAAAGCTCCATTTGTGGCGCAGGGTTTCTCACAGGTAGAGGGAGTTGACTATAAGGAGACCTTTGCACCGGTTGCTCGTTATACTTCCATTAGCCTAGTGATATCTATAGCAGTTGATATGGGATGGAGGATTCACTAGATGGACATGAAGACTGCCTTTCTCAATGGTGTTATACAAGAGGAAGTGTATATTGAGCAACTTAAGGGCTTTGAGGTGCATGGGAGGGAGTCTCATGTGTGTAGGCTTAAGAAAGCCTTGTATGGACTGAAGCAGGCACCGAGGGCATGGTACGAGAGGATGGATACTTACTTGCAGCATATGGGTTTCCAAAAGAATGATGCAGATACAAACCTATACTTTATCATGATAGGTGATGATCCACCCATTCTGGTTCTGTATGTGGATGACTTGTTTATTACAGGGGAGGATAGAGTCATGCAACACTGCAAGAAAGATCTTGCTTCAGAGTTTGATATGACTGATATGGGATTGATGCATTACTTTCTGGGGTTGGAGGGTTGGCAGGAGGATGGGCATATCTTCGTGGGCTAGGACAGGTATGCAGGTGATATATTGAGGAGATTTCTTATGGAGGGTTACAGACCTATGGCTACTCCTATGATCACCAACTAGAAGAAGGTGCATGCTTCAGATTTCGAGTTGGTGAACCCCACTTTGTATCGACAGCTGATCGGTTCATTGATGTAGATAGTCAACACTAGACCAGATATTTGTTTTGCAGTCAACACGTTGAGTAAATTTATGATGGAGCATAGGAGAGTACACTGGATGGCTACAAAACACGTGTCACGGTACTTATAGGGCACATTGGATTTTGGTTTGGACTATGTCAGCGTTGATGGAGTTAGATTGATTGGTTGAACAAACTGAGATTGGGTTGGCAGTGCTATAGACCGGAAGAGTACTTCTAGGTGTAGTTTCTCATTTGGTTCAATAGTTGTATCATGGTTTAGTAGGAAACAAAAGTCAGTGGCATTGAGCAGCACAGAGGCGAGTATATGGTAGCTAGTGAGGCAGGGTGCGAGGCATTGTGGCTTCACAAGATGCTTTTTGGTTTATTTGGTCAGATGTTGAGACCAACTACGATATACTGTGATAATCAGAGTTATATCAAACTCTTCGAGAACCCAATATTTCATGACTAGTCAAAGCATATTGAGATCAAGTACCACTTCATCAGAGACTGGGTTCAGTGAGGGGCAGTGAAGCTTGAACATGTAGCAGACGTTGTCACCAAATCATTTCCAAGGGGCAAGAATATATTTTTCAAAGACATGGTGGGAGTGGTGAGAACATCTTCCTAAGTAAGAGGGAGTGTTGAAAATAGTACCAAGGAGAGGTGTTACTAGGTTTTTATCCCTTTTAGCCTAGTGAGCACATTAATGGCTTTTGTCTTGATGGCATTTATGAGTTATATTAATGTCATGGTGGGAAAATGTACTTAGAAGTGTTGTACCATGTACTTTTTTTAATATTAAAGTCACTTGTACTTTACAAAGTGACTTTATGTTTAAAAGTACTAAGTGTACTTTTCTAATATTAAAGTGAGGAGAAAAATCACTTGATGAGGGAAATTAAAAAGGTACACAACTTAAAAAAGGTAATAGGAGACTTTTAAGTGATGGGGCCAATGTATGAGGGGGGTCATCTGGGAGAAATGGTCTCAACCACACATCTTGAGATTTGAGGATGAAATCGAAGCCATTGGATTCTAGGTTTATGGATTCAATTTTTTCCAAGGAGACAAAAGAGGAAAAGGGAAGCTCATTCTTCACTTCACACCTAAGTTACCGGAAATCCCTGAAGAATTTGTCGGAGATGCGGATCCCCGTTTCCGTTACGGAAACATATACAATTTTTGTCTGAAATGCTGTAAAAATGTTTTTGTGCCATTCAAAAATTCGGAAACTTCAGATTTGGAATTGGATACGTTTCCAAGGGATTTAATTTATTTTTTGGATCTGTTTCCACGAAAATCATGATCGGAATCCACCTTAAAGTGTTAAAAAGCGTGAAAATTTGTATAGCCATAAATAAATAATAAAAATGAAGAAATCAGATTTGCAAATAAACTCTCTATAAACACAGTCTCATAATGTCTCTTCTAAATCTTTAGAAACAACGGAATTGCATATATTTATCAAGGATTCTTACTAAGAAAAAGATAGATGTTCAAAAATGCAAACGAAAGGGTTTGATGAATGTCTTCGTGAAGAGTTTTATTTGTTAATTGTCATTGATTTTGCTCTTGATTTCATAAATCCCTCCAATATAACAAATTTTCTCTAGACAATCTTTTGCCTGCATATAGTCAAGAGACCAAGCTGATGTTGAGAAGATTGAAATATTCAAATAGGTCTTGACGGAATATCCCAATGATCCCATGGGCCTTTTAATTGCCATGCAAGGAAGATAGATATCATCTGCCATGCATGACATGTTCTTTGAAGGAGTTGGACCTGAAAGCACAAAGGTTGTAGCATTTTTTATTACATTACTAATGATGATGATAATATGTTGAATGTTATAATAATCACTAATGATGATGACAATGTCTATGCTGAATTGATGATGATGATTTGTTTATGTTGAATTCATGATGATGATTATGTATTTTTAGATATGGATTCTAGATTCTAAAAGATGAATGGTAAATATATATATATATATATATATATATATATATATAATATATATGCTGTTTCCTTGCTGTATCGTATCTTGATTTTTTGAAAATTTGTCGTATCCGTTTCAAACCCCGTATCCGTATTCGATCCCATATCCGTTTCAATGCAACTTAGCTTCACCCTTGTGAGAGCAAGAGGAGAAAAGGAGAAGTGAGAACAAGGAGAAAGGAGGGAGAGGCTGCTACAGCCATCATTTGCAAGAGGAAACTACAACAAATAGAAGGCTCGAATTCCAGGTACCAGCTAGCACATTCCAGAGAGCTGTCCCGAGTTTCTAGGGGCGGAAATTCAGGAGTGAATGGCAGTTCCTGGAGTGAATCAAGCTCGAAATTCCAGTGCACATTCCTTTGACTGAGCACGCAAATTGAGGCAGGATTCCTGGCACGAAACCCGAGGCCTGTCTCTGCTACATTTCTGGTACAGTCAGTGTGTTTTTCATGGTATCTGTGATGAGTTTTTGAGGCTGTTTGAATCAGAGTTAAAGCAGAAAATTCAGGTAACATTTCTGCTGAGTCTGGCTTGAAAATAGAGGCATTGTCAGTGGGATGCTAACACTGAGTTCGAGGCAAATCACAGCTGGGTAAAATGAATGTGTGAGGCACAAAATTCTATGTAACCTGGGCAGTGTCTACAGCAAGTGAAAGGGAAGAGATAAGCTAAATCTCGTGTATTTTTTGTTGTACAAAATTTCCTTAGAAGCAAATAAAATCCTCCTTTGAAGACTGGTTTTCCCCAAGAGGCTGTGGGGTTTTTCCAAGGTCAGATTGGCCAAAAATAAGTGTCTTTTATGGGATGAGTGCTTGCATTAATTCTCAGCTGTTAAGAAAGTGAAAAAGTGTAGATGCACTCTTTATGTTTGCAATAAATGCATGTAGAATTTATATCATTATGACAAAACATGTGGGTTGGGCTTAAACAAACATATGCAAAATTGTAAACGGGTTCAAGGGTGCAGGTTATTAAATTTTCTACAAGTTTAAGGTCTGATATCAGAGAAACAAACCTGAGTTATAAAGTCTGTTTTTGCTCTGAATTTAAGGGAATATCAGGCCCGAAATTTAAGGTGGAGGAGGGTCTTGTTGAGAAATCAAGGGCTGCTAGATTAGGGTGATTTCTCTTATTTTGATAACTGCTTGTGATGTTCTTTTACATAATTTGATGTACTTGTAGTTATCTTCTTCTTTACTTTGATTATTATAATGTTCTTTTATCATCAAATAGCTTCCAAACTATGAAGATCAATGAGACAAGAGGACACAGAATATAGGCTGCTAGCCAGGGCCAAAGCCTCTCCTCTTGAGAGGAAAACCCACAAGAATTATTCTCTCCTTATAAAATCTTCAAATGACGAATTCCAAGACCTAAGACCCTTGTCAAAGACTCCTCCAATACCAAGTCAAACTTCTCCTTGATGAACTTGTTTCTTACAAAGTCAACCCAAGTCAAACTTGCCTCATAGCAGTTGCAACTTCTTCTTCGACCAAAATTTCAGACCTGCAATTTTTCGGCCTCATGCAGATACTGCATTTTCGCACGTGTGGGTAGTGTAGTGGCGGAAATGACCACCTCTCTCCTTCGCTTGATGTGCTTCCTCTTCCTTCATAACTCAGCTTCCTTTCCTTGATCATCTTGCTTTCAAATTTCGGCTTCTCATAATAGATCTGCAATGGGTCAAGCTGCAACAATAATGATGCCCTAGTTTTTCATGTGTGGCCCAAAACAGTCCTAAAATTTCGATTTTCTCTTTCTTTAGATCTTCTCTCCTTGTTTGGTAGGTCTCATTGTCTTTCTTGTGCTTCAATGAGCTTGAGTGGGTGAGTTACAAATGAGGTTGAGTATCTTATATATATAGGCTTCGTTGTGGAGATTGAACAACCTTAGTGAGGTCGACTTCACTACTTTGTAGGCCGACTTGTCTTGGAGGTAGTCTTTTGACACTTTTTGACTTGCTACAAGATGCCCAATAGGGTATTTCATATATGAAAATGACTCTATTGACTTCTTGACTCTATGACAAACCCTAGAAGCACTCAATGGGTGCTTGATCTACAAATAAATTGACTTGTAGCATGAAACCCATGCTACGAAAATAATAATAATAATTGTTCTTCTTTACATCAAATACATAAAATCAAGATTACATTGGACATTATGAAGACCAAACCTAGTTATAGTTTCCAAGAAGTCTAACAGGCACACAGTATGAGGCTAAGTTAGCTGATTGCAGGCACGATTTCCCAGTTGCATTTATTGCAGTGAAGTGTCCTGAATTTTGAGGAGCGTTTTCTGGGTTGTGGCACGAACATTAGAGTTTGTTGGAAAGTGGCACATTGTTCAAGGAGTAGAGATTGCAGAACAATGGCTCAATTTTCTAGGGAGCTGGCTACATTTTTCAAGGGAGAGATAAGTACATTTAATGTATTTACTGCTTTCTAAATTTCGGAAGAAAAACATACTGAAAATTCTCTTCTGGACTGGTTTCCCCTTGTGGGTTTTTCCAGGGTCATTGTTGACCAAAAATCTTAGTGTCTCCTATTTGTGTGTCCTTATTAATTTTTCTATCAGCTGAAAAAGTGAATGTGTAGATGTAGCCTAGCAATGTTTTTGTTCTAATGCATATGAAGTTTATATATCAACCATGAATATGTTGAGTTGTGGACATTAAACTGTATGCAAACAAACTAAAACTGGGTGGGGCAAAGGAGCTCTGATACCATGTAGAAAATTTTGAAACCTGTAGCCCCACCCAGTGGTAGTTTGTTTGCATATAGTTTCATGCTCACAACCCAACATATCCATCGCTGATATATGAACTAAATATGCATTAGAATGAAAACATTGCTAGACTACCTCTACACATTCACTTTTTCAGCTGATAGAAAAATTAATAAGCACACACAGATAGGAGACACTAGGATTTTTTGTCAACAACGACATTGGAAAAACCCAAAAGGGGAATACCTGTCTAGAAGAGGATTTTCATTATGCTTTTCTCAGGAAATTTAGACAGCAGTAAATACATTAAATCTACTTATCTCTCCTTTGGAAAATGTACCCAGCTCCCTTGAAAATCGAGCCACTGTTCTGCAATCTCTGCTTCTTGAACAATGTGCCACATTCCAGCAGTTATTAGCTCTTATTTTTGTGCCATAGCCCAGAAAAACTTCCTCAAAATTGAGGCCATTTCACTGCAATAAATGCACCTGCAAAATCATGCCTGCAGTCCACTAACTCAGCCTCATACTGCGTGCCTGTCATACCCTCAAATTTCCGGCCTGATATTCCCTTAAATTCAGAGCAGAAACAGATTTTATAACTCGGGTTTGTTTCTCTGCTATTAGACCTTAAACTCAGGTCTGAAATCTCCTTGAACAGCATTGGAATATAGCCTGGAAATTCGCACTTAACCTCTGCCTTGACCTTGGACTCTCTGCCTGTTTCCTTGCCTAAAAATTCAGGCTTGATGGGTGACTTCTCCTTGCTGTGAGTTCTCTTCTCCTTCAACAAATCTCCTCCTCTTCTCCTTGCTCTGCTTGCTCTTCTATTCAAATGCACATGAAGAATAATGAGCTCCTTTGCCTTCTTCCCTTTTTAGTCTCTCATAACGAGGAGAAGACCTAACCCTTTTGGTCTATGGCTGAGATTAGATCTCAACTCTCATAGATCAATGGTGGAGATCTAATCTTCACATGACCCCCTTTTTAATGTGTCCCCCCTCATTAATGACCTCCCTAGTCATTTTACAACTTTAAGTTGTACCTTGTACCCTTTTCTCATAAAGTCACTTAGAAAACATAAAGTGACTTTAATAACATAAAGTGCATAGTACTAAAGTACCTCATAAAGTGACTTTTAAGTCACATGATTTTAATAACTCATTAAGTCACTTACTGAAAAGGTGTTTTAATGTGTTTTCCTAGGAAAAAAGGCTAAATCACTAGGAAACGCCTTGGTACCTTTTCTCAACATGATCAAGAGAGGCTAAGATCTAATATCAGCCCTTGATCTTATGAATATAGATTTCTATTCATTAAGAGAATAAAAAGGGGGAAAACGCCTTGCATGCAATTCATTACTGATTCTTCATGTGTGAGATTGGAGAAGTGAAGTTGAAGAAGAGGAAAGGAGAAAAGGAGGCCGAGAAAGCAAATCCCAACAGAGAAAGAAGTGTAGAACAACACAACAGTGAGGAAATCAACACAGATCTCAAGGACAGAAGGAGGCACACATATTGAGGCATCTCCTTGATCTGTTGACTGAGCTCCAATGTAATTTTAGAGACTGGTTAGCCTGAAATTCATGGCTGCCTGAGTTTGTTTTTCAAGGCAGTCTGAGCAGATTTTCCAGGTGACTGTCTGCTGTTTGCATGGATTTTGAGGCTGATTCAGTACAAATTTCAAGACAGGTTAGGTAGAAATTTTGAGTGATTCCATTCACAAGCCTTTGGTTGCCTATATTTCTGATTTGGAAACATCTAAGGAGATGTATGACAAGCTGGTTGGGATGTTCAAAGTAAATAATGCAAATCAAGTTCTCTTTCTCAAGAACAAGTTGAAAGACATCAAGATGGATAGAGGAGAATCCATTCAATCCTACTTCATGAGGATTACCGAAATTAAGAATCATCTCCTATCTATTGGAGAAGTCATTGGTGATAGGGAGCTCACTCTTATAGCACTTGGAGGCCTTATAAGAGAATGGGATGTGTTCAACACTACTATCCTCAACAATGACAAGGTTTTGGGATTTGATGAATTATTGGCTAGATGCACTCAAGAAGAAATAAGGATGATGGAGAGAGACAAGCCCTCCAATGGAAGCAATCCCACTGCCTTCTATGCTCATGCTAAGAGGAAGAACAATGCTGGTCCAAGAAAACAAGGTCAAGGGTTCAAACTGGGATTCAAACAAGGAAGAAAAGGAAGATGCTTCAATTGTAACAGGCTTGGCCATTTCGCTAGAGAGTGTCCTCACAAGAAGGATATCCCAACAAATGATGACAACAATAACAACAACTACAAGGGCAATGGCAGTCAAAGGAACAACAGGTTCAACAACAAAGGAAAGCGGAATGCTCCCGCTGCTCGAAATGGAAATGGCCGTCCTCCCAAGAAGTCGAGAAACTACAAGTATGAAGAAGTGAATGTTGTAAAGAAAAAATAATATTTTCTTATTTTTGCCCTCTCCACCGCCTCTCCTCTGGATACATTGGATCATTAGCTGATTGATAGTGGTGCCTCTAGGCACTTCACTGGGTAAAAGGAGGCTCTCTCAAAATTGATTGAAAAGAAGACAAATATGGAGATTATACTCGGGAATAATGCCACTTATCCTGTAAAAGGAATTGGGACTGTTACTCTTCACTTAAATCAAGGTCAAACCCTTCATTTGCAAGAAGTGTTGTATGTACGTGATCTAAAAAATAACTTGGTCTCTATTTCTACGATGGAAGATAAAGGTTTCGAGGTGACATTCATTGATGGAAGGTTCGTGTTTGGCAAAGGAACCCAAGAGATGCATTCACTCTTGGATTCAGGGTTGAAGGTCTCCATCAGGTTGGAAGAAGTTAGTGGGGAGCAATCACGTGTGATACTTCTCTTCAATTTGAATTATGGCATTGAAGATTTGCTCACTTTCATTTCAAGGCCTTACCTGATGTAAGGAAGATGGTCACAGGTATGCCAAAATTCATCTTAGATCATGAAGGTGTTTGTCAAGGTTGTGAAGTTGGAAAACATACAAGGGGATCATTCCCCTCAAGTGAAACTCAAACCACCGATATTCTTCAATTGGTCCATTCTGATCTATATCAGGTATGTTGCTTGTAACATCTTTTGAGTGGATATTTGTACTATGCTATTTTTGTGGATGACTTCTCTTGCAAAACATGGATCTATTTCTTAAAGAAGAACGATGAAGTGTTCAAATGGTTCTGTTCTTTCAAAGCCTTGGTCGAGAATCAAATAGGTAAGAAGATCAAAATATTGAGGACTGAGAATGGGACCGAATATCAGCGAAATGAATTCAATGACTATTGTATAGAAGAGCGAGACCACTACTAAATATACTCTTGAGCAAAATGGAGTTACCTAAAGGAAGAATCGTACTATCATAGAAGCCACCCGTGCCATGCTTCATGACCAAGGTCTACCAAAGTTCTTATGGGGAGACGCTGCCAACACTACTGTGTATGTTCAAAACAGATGCCCACATCAAGCATTGGACATCAAGACACCCGAAGAAGTATTCACTGGTAAGAAACTTGATGTTTCTCATTTTAGAATTTTTGGTTGTTCCTTATATTTTCAGGTGCCGAAAGAGAAAAGAAACAAACTAGATGCATCTGGGAAGAAAGGAATGTTTGTGGGCTACAGTGAAAATTCGAAGGCGTATAGAATCTATGTGCATGCTCAAGGGGAAGTTGAATTAAATGATGATGTCACTTCCAATGAAGAATCTGCCCTTAGGAGAGTCCGAGAACTTCTTATCCCTAGGAAGGAAAATGATGTCGATGATGCCGGAAAGTAGGATGAACCTTCGTCTGATGAACCGATGCCCGATGCCCGATGTGGAAAGTCCGATGGATCCCATTGATCCACCTCCTAGTGAGCCCTCTACTTCAAGAAAAAGGCCTTTGTAGCTCCAAGATACTCTTGAAGATGCTGAGAAACATATTGCACCGAGGGGGACATTTCGTGAAAGCAAGAAGTTGAACATATACCAAGGGTACTTCGCTGCCATGAGTACCATTGTACAATCTGAACCTTGTACATTCGAAGAAGCCGTGAAACACCATGTTTGGAAGGATGCGATGAACGAGGAGTATGAGTCGATCACGAAGAATGATGTTTAGGATGTGGTTCCTAAACCTAAGGACAATTGACAAGTCAGTGGTCACTTCAAAATGGCTCTATAAGATCAAACATGGAGTTGATGGAAGTGTTGAAAAGTTCAAGGCCATATTTGTTGCTCGAGGCTTCTCTCAAAACGAAGGAGTAGACTATGATGAGATATTTGCACCGGTTGCTCGATATACCACCATATATTCGATCATAGGCCTTGCCGCTTCACAAGGATGGAGCCTACACGAGATGGATGTCAAAACTGCCTTCTTGCATGGCTCGCTTAAAGAGGAAGTCTATGTAGAACAACCCAAGGGGTTTGAAGTTCAAGATCGTAAGACACATGTATGCAGGTTGAAGAAATCCCTCTATGGGTTGAAGCAAGCCCCTAGGGCTTGGTATGAGAGGATTGATAGCTATCTTATGAAGCTGGGATTTACAAGGAACGATGTTGACCTAAACCTATCCTTCAAGGTTGAAAAGGAAAAACCTCTCATTCTGGTCCTTTATGTGGATGATCTCTTTCTGACAAGTGATGACTCTCTCATTCATCAATGCAATAGGGAGTTGGCTTCCTAATTCGAGATGAAGGACCTAGGATTGATGCACTACTTCCTAGGATTGGAGGTTTGGCAAAAACCAGGTGAGATTTTCCTTTCTCAAGGAAAATACATTGTGAAGCTACTTGAGAGATGTGGGATGGTGGACTGCAAGTCTGTATCTACTTCGATAGAACTCAACTTCAAGAAGCTATGTGGTAGTGCTGTTGGGGCCGGATTAGCGAAACCTTCTGAGTGTCGTCAACTTGTGGGGGCCTTGATGTTCTTATTCAACTCTCGTCCTGACATATGCTTTGCTGTGAACACGTTGAGTCAATTTATGGTCGAGCCTTATCATATTCATTGGATTGTTGCCAAGAATCTTTTGAGATATCTTCAGGGCACAATCCACTATGGACTGAGATACATTGTTGGGAATTTGAGCACGTCTGGGTGCTGCTCCTCTTTAGGATCTACTTCAATATCTTGGGTGAGCAGGAAGTAGAAATCAGTTGCTTTGAGCACCACTGAGGCTGAATACATTGCTGCGAGTATGGCCTGTTGTGAAGCTGTTTGGTTGAGGAAGCTCTTGAGTGAACTATTTGAGCACGTGCTAGATACCGTCGTGATCTTCTGCGACAACCCGAGTGGGATTCGCCTATCAGAGAATCTAGTGTTCCACGACTGCTCCAAGAACATTGATATCAGGTACCACTTTATCTGGGATATGGTACAGTGGGGAGCAATAAGTCTCCAACACATCAGGACGGATGAGCTGGTCGCAAACATTCTCACGAAGCCTTTAGGAAGGTCAAATTCTTAACCTTTCGAGAAAGACTTGGAGTTGTGGAATGACCCTCCTAGGAGTGTCGTGTATGTGTTGGACATTGATCTCTGGGAGCTCCTAGGTTCTTGGGGTACTTCTTGGAGATATGAGCGACCGTAGGGTGAGTGGTTCACCTTCCCTTACGATTACAGGCACATGTATGTAGGGTGAGTGGTTCACCTTCCCCTATGATTGACATATGCATAGGATGAGTGGTTCACCTTCTCCTATGGCATATGAGTAGGATGAGTGGTGCACCTTCTCTTGCTGATGCCCCAACACACATCCTACCCATGGAGTCCAGGACTTACAAGAAGTACCTCTCATCTAGCCAATGAGTTGGGAAAAGATGGTTAGGGACCATAGTACCTCCGATGGATGCATTGTGTACTGCCATACTCCCTATGACTGGGATGCCTGGCGTTCAACAACTTGATCTGGGGTCAAGGACTCATTTTTGTTAGTGGAGAGTGGTATGATCTTATGAGTCACTCTCGATCTCTTCTTCTTCATTATTACTTCATGGTTCAACATATCAGAGCAGAGCTGTGATGATAGAGATGTTACAGGATGATAGGATGGCATGATTACAGATGGATTGGCAGGTGGAATTGTCCCTAGTTGAGAGGGTGTGTTAAAATTGGCAACTACGGCCAAATTCCACCTTAGGACAACTCATATGATAGATATTATTATTGCATTGGATTCCCCTTTTCGAGAGGGCTAATTTTGATATAAAGATCATCTCATTCTGACAAGCAAAAGTGGAATTTTGAATTTATTCTCTCTCGTGCACAAATTGTCAAGGTCGGTCTCAGTCAAATGTAGGCTCATGAAGCTCAATAGATGTGTCTCCTCATCCTCCATGACTTGTATAAATAGGAATGACCTCTCTCCTCATTTGGACATCACTCATCACATCACACATCTCTCTCTCTCCTCTTTTGATTGGTTTGTACAGCTTGGAGACAACTCTTCTCTTTTTCGCATGTGTGGCAGTGGGCCGAATTCTTTTGGGGCAGAACAGTTCATATTTCAGGAAAACAGACTAGCGTTGACCAACATTGACTAGGGCTTATTTGTCCTCCCTTGACTTCGATCTTGGGGACACAATTTCGATTTTTGGAGGCAACATTTATTGGCATAGAAATCAAGGTGATTGGGACAATTTGACAAGGATTGACTTCAACATATGACTGCAGAAATTATAGTGGTGTTTGACTGGGTTTGCCCAAATTGTTTTGGGTTGACTTTGACTCTCTTGGAAAGCCGAATTGGACTGTTGTTGACCGAGCTGCTTGGAGGACATTTTAGTGCTACTTTGACCAGCGTTGACTTTTTGGTCAGGGCTACAGTTGATTGTTGTTGACTTCTGATTTTGACAGGACTGTTTTACTATTGAAGAATAATAAGAAGATTGATCAAAGGATTTTCTCCACATTGGGGTTTTTCCCTGGCATCCACCAAATCTTGTGTCCTCTTGTCTTGGCTTGTCTTTTGCACGTATTTTTATGTTTTCTTTGCATTTACTATCAATGTGTTTAAGTTAATGTGATTGCTACTGAAAAATAATTGGAAATCGTCATTGAAAAATAATTGGAAATTGTGATGGTAAAGAACATTGAAGTAAATTGTGCTAAAGCATAGAACATGCCATGGTTATAAAAAATTAACAACTTTTTTTAGGGTATTACTTCTCAATAATGAACATTGTTAATGGACATCAATGGCATGGTTTATGTTTCCAGAAAACTTATTACCTTATTGTGGTTAATGAATTTTAGTGCTTGATAATTTTTGTTTGTCTATGAATCTCAAAGTTCTTGTGTTGTGACTGGCATCTGGGAGAAGTGAAGTGGATAGAAATTGATTTACCCTGAAAGTTTTATTACTTTCTACCAGTGTTGCGAACATCCCGATGTTTTCAAAAATCGTGATTTTTTAACCTTGCCGATAAAATCGCCCAATTTTTATGGTGTTTTTATTTCGAAAAATCTTGAAAAAATCGCGATACGATGAGAAGAAATCCTGAACCTCCAGGACAACGCATTTTAAAAGCGAATTCATGGTTTTTATTTGTCATTTTTAGTAGAAAACGGACTTGTTTGAGAGCTGAGGAGGAGAGGAAGGCGACTACTAGGGTAGAGGAGGAGAAAACGAAAAATTTTAGCATCCCAAGCAAGAAAAATTCGTGTTTGGACCTGATATGGTGGCCATCTCATTGGATGGGATTGACACCACTGCTGCATGGAGGGTTGAGGCCAAGAGGCCTCTCATGGAGTCTGCCGATGATTGGTTAGAGCACGAGGTAGTGGAAGGCATAGAGGGGGCGGAGGAGGAGGAGGAGGAGCAACGGGAGGAGGAGGTGGCACCACCTACCCAGGCTACCCCGGCCACTAGTAGAGAATGTGGTCTACCTCTTGTAGCTCCTAGTTCTTCAGCTTCTAGAGCACAACAGAGTCCACTGCCAACTCCATCAACATCTACATCTAGAGGGAAAGGGAAAGCTGTTGCATTTTCTCGCAATAGGGGCAGAGGAAATCAATAGTATTAGTTATTTGGTTCATTTCATTGTATATGACATTATGACTCATGATATGAGATACATTATTATATTTTCTGTTGATATTTTGAAGGCTGAGTTGGGACTTACTATTCAGGACATGATTCACTGTTATATGTGATGTAGCACTAGACATGATATTACACCAATGTTGCAGTAATTGTTATCGGGATATTATTGGTAAAAATTGGGAAAAAATCGTAACATACAAAAATATTCATTTTTTTTAATATCTAAAGCATCTACAACCTAAAATAAGTACATTGACACATAAATATGATAAAAGAACTAATATATAAGATGTTTAATATCATTTCTAGTGCTACATCACACATAACAGTGAATCATGTCTTGAATAGTAAGTCTTGACTCATGACTCCCAACTCAGCTTCAAAATATCGACAAAAAATATAATAATGTATCTCATGAGTCATAATGTCATATACAATGAAATGAACCAAATAACTAAAGTCTAATACTATTGATTTCCTTTGCGCCTCTTGCGAGAAAATGCAATAGCTTTCCCTTTCCCTCTAGATGTAGATGCCAGTGGAGTTGGTAGTGGACTCTGCTGTGCTCTAGAAGCTGAAGAACTAGGAGCTATAGGAGGTAGACCACGTCCTCTACTGGTGGCAGTGGTAGCCCGGATTGGTGGTGTTACCTCCTCCTCTTGTTGCTCCGCCGCCTCCTCCTCCTCCTCCTCCTCCTCCCCCTCCACTACTTCCTGCACTAACCAATCATCAACAGACTCCATGAGAGGCCTCTCGGCTTCAACCCTCCATGCAGTAGTGGTATCAATCCCATCCAATGAGATGGTCTCCATATCAAGTGTCCTCTCAAGTTGCCTCACTCACAATCGAAGATTGTGGTAGACGTAGACCATGTCATTAAGTCGCTAGGACTCCAACCTGTACAAAGATCATGAAATAATAATTATAAAAAAAATATTGTTTAATGAATTCAAAAAATTATTTGGAAATTTGCAATATTTTAAGTGTTAACCTGTTGCGCTTCTTGTTGTGTATTTTTTCAAATACGCTCCAGTTGCGCTCACATCCTAAGGAGCTACATGTTTGGCTGAGGGTTCAAATGGCAAGCTTTTGCAGAAGGGGTACCTTGGCACCATACATTCTCCACCATGCATCTACAACAAAATTACAATTAAATTTTTAAATAAACACAAGAAAAAAATGAAATTTGAAAGTTGAATCAAAGTATGAAGTTATGAACTTGAGGAGACAATGAAATTTGAAACAAACTAAAAAATATCAACGCTAAAAGGAATATCACTCCAAAGGAGAAATTTGGCCAACAACTTGTCAGCTTGTTCTTTCTCAGTTTTTTTAAGCACTGAAGTGATAGATGGCTGTGAACCAGGCATGGTTCTAGGAACAAAAAATGATGAGGCAGCTACCGGGTTGGTTGTAGATATTGATGCTGAAGTAGAACTAGTGCCACTTCCTTATTCACCTGAGCCTAACAAAGAGTTTTTTAGTTGCTTCTTCATTTCTGTTTTGGCCTCTCTATTGTGCTCTAAATTTTCCAATCATCTCATGGCTTTTCGGATGATTTCAGGATTTGTATTTGTGCAAGGCCCTACATTAAATCTAGGGATTTGTGTAAGGTGATACTTCAATCTGTAAACCCCCCCTGACATATGCTGTCCACACAACTTGCAAAATAAGTTTATTCTATCAATCCCTCCATTAGGTTCACCCAATTTACACAGAGGGTCCAATTTCCTTGGCATGTTTGACTTTGAACTTTGAACTTTGAAGTTGAATGGTAATTCAGTGAACCTATGGCAAAATAAGAATTACAATTTACAAGTTACAAATACAAACTTACAGTTTACAAGAACTTAAAAAAAATTACATACATGAGTAACATACCAAAACACATTGAATTTTTGACAATTTAAGAAATTTTAACAAACAAAATGAAAAATCAAATGACAAAAGCCCCATCAAGATTCAAATCAATTAAAAAATATTTGATAACTCGTTGAATTCTTTTGATAAACAATGGGTTATCCAGATTCCAAACCCAACCAAAAACATAAAAAAAACCAAAACAAAGTTACAAAACACAAAATTTTGGTGCCCATACCGGTTTGATGGAGAAAATTCGTTTCCTCCTTAGCTCTCATTCCGTTTTTCTCCTCCAATCAGCGGATTCAGCTCCCAAACGACCAAGAGGTCACTCCAAAACCTTGTCGCTGCAGGCGTGCCGCTGTATGTGCAAATGAATTTAAAAAAATCATGAATTTTGTTTTATAAGCGCGCTGTTGTAAAGGCCTGCGCTTTTTTTTTCTATTGAATCGCAATTTTTTCAAAAAAGTTCACCGAAAAAAAGAGTGTATTTATCGGGCGATTTTATCATCGGATTTAAAAAACCGTGATTTTACGATAAAATCGCAATTTCGAGTATTGCAACGCTGTGTTACACATCTTATATATTAGTTCTTTTATCATATTTATGGTCAATGTATTTATTTTATGTTGTAGATGCTTTAGATATTAAAGAAATTGAAAAAATTGAATATTTTTGTATTTTCCGATTTCCCCCCTTGCCGATTTAATCCCGATCGCGATTTTCACAACACTGCTTTGTACACTGCCAAAAATTTCACGTTTGGTGTTTGGAGATACTGTCATCTTTCTGATATAGTATTTCTGTTGTGTCTGTTGGAGGGAATGGCTTGTGACATGTTTGAAAAGCATTATGAATGCTTTGTTAATGAATATTTTGTCATGGACTGTCCAATTAACTAACATGAAAATTTGGTTTTTTGACTGTTCTTAGTCACTCAAATGTGTTTTTACACATGCAAGCTTCTAATACCTCTAGATTATTACTATTAGTCTTTTCAAAAGGAAAGAAGGCAATGATGTTTAATTTTCCCTCTTTGTGCAGAAGAAGCAACGGGGAAAGAGAAATATATCGGGTAAAACCTTGAAGGATTTGTCATCACTTGCTGAATCCCTTCCAATGTTTAGCGAAAAAAAATCTGTTCCCCAAATGTATGAAAATGCCAAGGTGAACTGCAAATCTCGTCAAAAGATTGTGTAAGTTGGATTCCATAGAAGTTATCTACTTTGCTTGAGCCTTGGATTAAATGGTTAACAAACTTCACCATATTTATGCTGTGTAGACTAACAATTGCCTTCGATGTGACCTAATTGTGAACAGAGCAAAGGAAACAAAACAGTTGGCTGCTGTGCTGACTCATCCTGTATTTGTTTCAAATCCTTTCTCCGCTGTTCAACAACACCTTGAAAACACTCTTGGTCCACAGATAAACACGGAGTCAAAGCCTAAACATGGTAACAAGGAAAAATCCTCTAAAGGGTCAAAGAAGAAAAAGCAGTCCAAGGCATCTCCATCCAGTAGAGTACATGCAATGGAACTATAGCAGTACGTGCCATTTTCATTTTCCTTTATACAGGCAACGGATCTATTGTAATACATGCTATTTTCTCATAACTGGAACCATACATTGATGATTTAGATGTTTGTTGTCTACGTGCAGATTGGGCAGTATTCTGTGAATTAACTGATGAGAAATCCATTTGCTATACCATTTCATTTAGCAAAAACCTTGGTATGAATTTTTGTGGTAATGGAATTAGTCTGGTTACGTTGTTTGAACATCACTGTTCACTTGTTGCATCTGAATGAACTGACATAACTTCCACAACAAGTACTGGATAGCCCTCAGTGCTGGGTGTATGTGCTGGGTTCAAGCAGCTGGGTTTCAATCTCTTTGAGAGTTTGATTTTCATGGTTCTTTTAGGTTACAATTTAGGAGCATATAAGATGCATAGTTTTGTTACATTAAGACCATAATGAAATAGTGATTAGACAAGAAAATTTGTAACAAATTACAATCCCTTTCATGTGCGATGATGGAAGGGTTGAATCTTACATTTCTCAAGAATAACACTGTTATATTCTGTCGGATATCAATTAGCACAAATGGAAAATGCCCTGAAATTGGGAGTTAGACAGTTCAGAAGATTTGTGAGAATGCTTGGGCTCGGAATTCAGAAGACTTACTGTTAGATGCAATAGTTGTGGATCAGAGGTTTGTCTATCAATGCACTTTGGGTTATATATCTGGTTTTCAGCAAGTTTTCCACCTTTTATTGGTTCCATTTGGGTACAGTTCTTTCTCCCCTTTGAGTTATCAGATTTGCTAAGTTGACTTCATTAATGTGATGTGGAGCTTTCCT
Source organism: Pinus taeda (assembly GCA_000404065.3). Classification (NCBI taxonomy): domain Eukaryota; kingdom Viridiplantae; phylum Streptophyta; class Pinopsida; order Pinales; family Pinaceae; genus Pinus; species Pinus taeda. The sequence goes on along the minus strand of APFE030103940.1, from coordinate 3,990 downwards.
CCTGTAGAAAGAGTGTTGTTATGAGAGGCGTTATTTTGTCTGGCAGGCTTGAAAAATTCATTTGTGGCTTGAATAATTCATCTGTTTTATGCATAACTTGACAATTCTAAAGTAAAAAAGACTTTTTTCTTTTTTTCAAAAAAAATATTGGAGTCACATTAGCTTTTATTTGTCATAAAATTTCCTTGAAGTGGCATTTTTTCATCTCTTCATTGATCAAGTGATACCCATTTTCATTCTGCAAATTAGTTGCACAACTTCGCTTAAACTTTTTCATTGGTTGTAAGATGCTTCATCTATTTTGTGGTTTTATATTTCTTGCTATATGACTCCTTTAAGGTGACTGTTGTGATGCTGACTCCAAAATCTGACATTTTATGCATGATTTTTTAAGCACTTGTGCCAATATGCATAGCTATGCGATAGACCTATTATATTCATAATATCATTATGAAGGGGCTTGCTAAGCATGTAATGCCCTACGGAAGAGATATGCAGTAACACCAAACATAATAGATTTGGATTGTTTTTAGATTTACAAAATGAGCAAAACAATATATAATATCATTATGAAGGGGCTTGCTAAGCATGTAATGCCCTACGGAAGAGGTATGCAGTAACACCAAACATAATAGATTTGGATAGTTTTTAGATCTACAAAATGAGCAAAACAATGAGGTTGAAATTTAGGTTAGATGAAACCTTAATGGTAGGTTGGTTATAAAGAAATGGTGATCCTATGCAAAGAGTTTCTAATTATGCTAGAAAGGGTAGTCAAGGGATCTAGAGATAGTAGCTTTTGTGCAATGGGATCTCTGTTAGTGAAAAGGAAATTGGAGGTGATTAGAGTTGTATCGTGCATAAACAATGATCTATGGTCATAATTGTAGGAAGGTTAACTTGGGAAGGAAAAACGACCATAGAGTTGATGGATAATGTAAGAGCGTGGGGAAGTTGATGCAAAACAATGAGGTTGAAATTTAGGCTAGATGAAACCTTAATGGTAGGTTGGTTATAAGGAAATGGCGATCCTATGCAAATAGCTTCTAATTATGCTAGAAAGGGTAGTCAAGAGATCTAGAGATAGTAGCTTTTGTGTAATGGGATCTCTGTTAGTGAAAAGGAAATTGGAGGTGATTAGAGTTGTATCGTGCATAAACAATGATCTATGGCCATAATGGTAGGAAGGTTAACTTGGGAAGGAAAAAGGACCATAGAGTTGATGGATAATGTAAGAATGTGGGGAAGTTTATGTTGAAAAAAGGATAAGGAATGTTGGTAGAAAGCCACAAAAGTGGAAGGCAAGTGTTTGAAGTGATCTAGATTGGGTCTTTATATTGTTGGTCATCCATCTTGAAGCTTTTAGGGTGGAAAAGGTGGAGGAATCAACTCACAGGACCATTTTTACCGACATGTCCCAATTTGGCAAATCAGGGTCTGAAACCTTCCGAGAGTATTTTGACACATCAAACAACATTTTTTTGGGGGTAAAATTTTTGCCACTTAGGCACCACACCTTTTTGTGCTACTCTACACATAGATACTTTTCAAGTGACGAAAGAATCAAGTCAATAATAATCCGTATTCGAGGGGATGCCATAATTCGAGAGGATGCCATGTCAACCTCCATTATTCATGGAAAATGGGCTAACCACGTGATCATGATGAAGAAGACTCTAAAAGATTTGATATTGTAACTTTAGTTAAGAGTTGACGGAGTCAAATTTAACTACTAGTAAGCTATTGGACTATGTTTTAACCGAGCCAATAGGAGGAAAGGGGGTTCCATTTTATTCAAGTGTATTTTGTTCCATAGATGAATAGAGTCACTGAGAGTGGGTAGTGAGAGAGAAAACAAAGATGGTTTGTGCATTGTAATAGCCCATGTGCCATATGCCTCACTTCTTTGTACTTGCATGTTAGTTTTTTTAGGATCGGATGTGTTTTAGCCATGAAATTTTGTGGAGAGGCTAGAATGCACGAGATCTCCAAAACCCAGAAATCGTTATGGAAATTCCATCTAGCAATGACTTAATTAGATTATTAGTCAGTTTTTAAATATTTCCTAAGTCCAAACATAGGGAATATGACTAATTAATCAAAATTAATTAAGTTATGGTGTGAATGTTCTATAAACTCACACGGATCGACTTCAAGTTAAACCTAGCCATCGATTAAGATCTAATCTTGGTCATTGAAGTCTCAACAAAGGATTATAAGAAGAAGTTGACGAGGCTTGGATAAATCACTTAAGTAGTTCGATTTCATGAGCAGATCGATTTCTTGAGTAGCAACATTCAGTTGCCGGAGAGTGAGTCAGAGAAATCAAAGCAATGAGAGAGGGCCAGGGACAGTGAAGCCGAAGGAAGGATTCTAGTTTCGATGAATGCATTTGCAGAGAGACAGAGGAGCCACAGTGAGGCTAACATAGAGCAATGCAATAGCCTCTAGAGGCAATTTCAAAATTGTTGGGGAGAAGTTGAGTTTCAGTGCCAGAAGCTGGGCAAAGGTTCTAGAGGCCAGGAGAGACATTTTCCCAGACAACAACTGGCCAAACAGCTTGAGGAGAAGCTGTTCTGAGCTGAGTGCGTAAGTGACTACATAGAGCCAGTTTGGACGACTCAATTTGAGCTGAGGTCAGAGCTTGAATTTGCCTGTAGAGTGAGGAAATTCCTCACTAGATTTTTCTTGCTAGTTTTTCTCTGTAGGGTTGCCAGTTTCGGCATCCAGTTGTACTCAAATTATTTCACTACTGCATAATAATAAAACCCTTAGCTGCTGCACCGGTTTTCCCAAGTTGGGTTTTTCCGGGGATATTGGTCCAAAAATAACTGTCATTTTATGTGCGTGCTAGTATTTCTTCCAGTGTTTATTCTTCCACAATTTTATTTGTGTAGGTTGCAGTGTGAGTTATTCAGTGTTTGCAGTAGGAAACAATAAATAAATTGTTAAATTTAATTAACAATTAGGAGAATAATTTCCATTTGCTGCAATAGGTTTTAGGTTTCAGAATTTTCACATGGTATCAAAGCGCAGTTGATCATCCAGAGAGATCAGTAGTGAAGACAAAAGTAGTTTCATTGTTTAGTGTGGGCAACATATCGAATCCCCAGAGGCAACACAATCACCCTGGCCAAGAGGTCGAATTTCTTGAGGAGAATTGATTTTTCTGAGAGGGACAGAAAAATTTGATCTCTCTAGATCGAGGGATTCCAAAGACAGAGAGAGCAGCAAGTGTTTTCCTAGAGAAAATCTCTAGTTGGACACAATAGTTTTGTAGCAGTTTACTAGAGCAAAAATAGCGTGGAAGAAGAGCACACACTAACGGAAAATTTTCCTCAGGGAACTTCTAGTCTCAAGAAGTTTGATTTCCCTTGCAAATCAACGGTTGTTGTGTGCAGAGTTGCTTACTCTAGAAGGTAGTGCAAATAATTGAGTAGAAGGAAAGAGTGAGTTTTCGAGATATCTTTGAGGTTTATTTCTCTAGTTTTGAGTTTCCAGATTTTGTAGCTCTGCAAGGATGGCCGTACGAGATTGTCAGAAGAGTTTGTGTGAGTTAACCATAATGTTATATACCTAGGGGGGATAATATGGGGTACCAAGGGAGGTACCCAAGGTAATAATGTAATAATGAGATGGGCCATAGTAATAAATAAGGTGGTTAACCCATATCATGTAAGAGACCACAAGTAGTTAGTAATAATGTAATGGGCGCATGGTATTAGTCGATAGTATGAGGGAACCATGGTAATGATCCATGGTATTGTATGTATGAGGCCTATATAGAGGCTAGAGACTCCACATGGAGAGATGTCAAGAAGTATAGTGAAGAACTGTTGTATGAACAAGCATATGGCTTGTGGAGTGTTCTCCTTCCTTAAGGAGTGAATGTATGGTGTTGCCCTACCTTAAGGGTTTAATAATAAAGAAGCATTTCTATCTATTTCTCTCTTATTGTTTCTGGGTTCATTTGTATTATCTTATACTTTC
>APFE030103939.1:22545-34993 GCA_000404065.3 Pinus taeda | reverse complement strand
TTTTCTCATTAACTAACTATTTAATAATTTATCCAAACGACTTTAAAATCTTACCTCGCCCATTAATGGTTTCTTTACCTAATAAAACTAAAAGCTTCCTCATTATCCAATTCGTTAATACTTAATTTTTGGAAAACCAAATATCCTTAATTCATGTTGAATACATCACATCATCTAGAAAAACTGAAATTATTAAGACAGTAAAAAGTAAATAAAAGGAAAAAAACAATAATGTGACATTTTACTAATTCATTAAATATTTATTTAAGCCATTTTCACTCTCAACTTACCCAAAATGCTGCTTCTCTTATGGGGAAAACTAAACCCTTACCAACATCAAACTCATTACCTATTTTCACTCTTAATTCACACATAAACGCTTCTCTTCTTGGGAAAACTAAAATCTTCCTCGTTATTCAACTTATTAAATACTTCCCAAATGGGGTTGGGAACAATGCATACAAAGCACTTTACTTAAAACGTGTGTCACATGTTATATGTCTGTTCTAAACCGCAATGTGTTATGAAAACGGCCATTGGTGTCACCAACGAACGTCCTATTACGATAAATGCGAGTTTGTGCACTTTTCTTTAGTTGTGTTTTCATCAGTTTTTAGTAGCAATGGGCGAGTTTTATTGTGTGTGGCGGGATTACTATGAACATCTCGGAGAAGTTCGCATTAATGGAGGTCTTTGTCTTTATCACAACAGGAATGTTTTTCTTAATAAGTGTGCCAAGCATCACACTAGTTTTTCTCTGGCGTTTCTACGGGTTGTATATAGTTTTCTTACCTCACATCATTCTTAACTATACTTCTTCTATAAAAACATGGGGTTTTCCTTTGAACGGTGATCGGACGACGAGATCGAAAGTGGTACGAGGAGAAATCCTTACGTGGTCACGAGCTAACGGGCATACTATAGGGCATTAAATGCCCGGCTACATGCGCTCAAGTTAGCTCTTTAACATGCGCGTTAAAGAGCTAACCGGAGCGCATGTAGCCGGGCATTTAATACCTATAATATGCCCGTTAGCTCGCGCCACCGCACCTTTTCCTTTGTCATGCTCTACCTCAGATGTCGGGGTTGCATGTTTTCATCTTTTAGCAAGTTGGGATGCTCTCTTCTCTTTGACGACAGTGGAATTGTGTTTTTTATAATCTTTAAGTCTTGGATATTTGAAGGGGTGAAGGTTCTTCGTCTTATTTGTACTCAACATTGCAACAAGTTCAGTGTTTCAACTAGTTGTGGTCTTTCCTATTTTGACACTTCAAGGCACTGACTTTCTAGGTATCTCCTTTAATTGTTTTGTTCTGGTTTGTGTAGTATGATATCTCGGAAGTTTCTCCATATGATTTTTGGGGAATTTCCATCTCTCCTTGGGTAATAGAGCAATTGGTGAATTTAATATCTAATGTTTTAGATTTTAGTCCCTTCTAGTCTCGTAATGTGTTGTATGGTCCACATTGGTTTCTAATTTTTGGTTCTAGTCCACAAAAGCACTCGTATGGTCCACATTGGTTTCTAATTTTTGGTTCTAGTCCACAAAAGCACTCGTCAGTAGTCAATCTTTCCACTCGCTCCATATTTACTATTTAAGGACTTCAGTTATGGTGCATTATGGTGCATTGATGATAATGTGTCACTATTTTTCTCTCGGTCTAAAAACGTCGGTTTATTATCTCGCAGTAATTGTTGGTTTAAAATTGGTTGTTGTTCTCTGATCGAAGCAATTGGTCATGTTCAAATACCTCATTTGAAACCACCTTTCCAACCTGTGAAAATAGACCGCGTGGTATGTCGGTTTAGGCTGACAACCAAACTTTTGGTGTATTGTCCTATTCATCATTATAGTGGTCAAGTTCGTGTGGTTTCTTTGCTCCCTTTTATGACAATGCCTCCTCGACAGAGAATGGAAAGTCGACGAGGCAACGCAAGTAGTTCAGTTTCTCATCGACAATTATTTGAATGGAATTCAGTAGCATCTTATTTCGACTCAGTCCCTCCCAAAGTACGAAAGGAAATCTAACATCTTGAGCAGAGAGAGTTTGGTGATGAGTTTTACTTATCAGATTCCAAAGTGGGGGTCACAAATCTCAAAAGGATTCTTAATCTAGGGAAATTTAGGGAGAAGAGATTGCATTTTTTACACTCTCTTGCAGTCCACCAATAGATAAATACAATCTTTAACTTGGTCCTACACGATAAGTAGGTGGACAACTGCAAAAATTTTGCAGGTCAATAAGATAGGAAGAGAATGCTCTGGAATATTCGTTTTTGCTTTGATGATATAGTTTCATGTGTTCGAAGGGGAGAGAAATATGTCATTTTAGACACAGAATCTCAGGAACTCGCGGGGCATCATGTTTTCATCAATACACAAATGACTACCACTTCTCATCCATTTGCTACATCCCCTCTTTCGCCAATGATCATATCACACAAAAGTGGATTTCTAATGCCTCGTTTTGTCAAGTTAATTAATATGTCTTTCTAGAAAATGTTGTTACAATTTTGTTGAAGGTCTACACTCATATATCTCTCTTCTTACTCAATGCAGTAGATGGTGGCGATGTGGTTGATATGGTACTATGTTTCGGTTTCCTCTGTCCCAAATGGTGGGTAGTCGAGCTTTTGATATCTCCAATGACATATATATAGCTTTCTTTACTAGAACCATATAGCTTTCCTTACGAGAACTGCTCTTCTGTTGGAACGATCTTGTAATTTTGTTATACCTTGCTCTGATTTGGTGGCATGGTATCTTCATGGCCCTGGAGTTACCTTAGTTCTTCATTATCATCTATTATCATCTATTGGTTATCAGTTTTTTAACACTACTCATAAAGCATGGATGTAGTTGATGTTAATATTGAAGCTCTAGTTTTGATAACCAATCTTCTCTTTCGCTACTATCCATAAAAAATATTTATATATATTAATAAAAACTTTTTCTTTATACTAACTTACCCAAAAAAACTTATTAAATACTTAAAATTTGGCTAACAATATCTATTTAAACCATTTTTCACTCTCAATTGACAGACAAATGCTTCACTTCTTGAGAAAACCAAAATCTTCCCCATTATACAAATCATTAAATAATTCATGGTTGAGAAAATATAAATGTATACACAAAATCTAAATAGAGGCATCGTGGATGGGTGTTGGTTTTTTTGGTTTGGTTGATTTTAAAATTTGTTATAATTAAACAGATTTTTTTAATAAAATTTGATAATAAAAATGTTTGAATCATATTTTTAAGGATAGAAATGAAATTAGTATCATTAGGCTTAAAATCTTAAAACTTAATCTTGGCTTTAAAGAAAAAATAAACAATTTAATAAAATCTGATAATAAAATTTTTTGAGTAATATTTTTATGATAGAAATGAAATTAGTATCATTTGGAAACTGAAACAGCTGAAATCTTAAAACTTAACCCTTTGAATTTCCATTCTCGTTGCTCTGTGGAAAAAAAAAACAGTACAGCCTATTTTTGAGACATATTACGATCGCTTATTTCGGGATTGGTAAATTACAAAGTTAGTTAACCAAAAATTAAGAAGTCAAACTGCCAGCTAACTTGGATAGCAGACTCACCAATCAAATTGTTTAGAAAAACTAAATATGAGATATTCTGAGCTACATGTCTCGGTCGACCATTACCCTATCAAATTAATCAGGCTGTTTGATCGGTCGACCTTTACCCTATCAAATTAATCAGGCAGTTTGAGAGCCATATTAGATTAGTAGGGCGACCCTATCCTAGTGTGACTCAAGGTATTTAGTGGACCTACAGGGTTTTTATTTCGATTAGATATTTAGGCCAATAGGCCTTCCTTTGAAAGGGACTTTCATCATCCTTTTCATTCTCAGGTTGACACCTGGCACGACACCTGGCGCCACCCTTTTGCTTTCCACTAACATAAGATATTCATTCGTTGACACCTGGCGCCACCCTTCTGCTTTCCACTAACACCTGGCGCCACCCTTCTACTTTCCACTGAGTCTCAATCGAGAATCTTTGCAGCTGGCGCGATTTCTATTGCCCGGGTCTCGCAAAACCTCAACGGAAACCCTCTCAAGGTTGCACAATTGCAGTTCTTCTTAACGATTCTGGTGGAGTGCTTATTTGCAGCATGAAAGTGAGTATTGGAGCCAACCCAGTAGAAGCATAGAACAGGGCTATGGCATCGACAACTGAGGGCAACAAGTCTTTGAAGGGAAATCTCTCCGCTGTTCCAACTGTGGCTCATCCTACAGCCAAAGAAGCTTCAGAGGTTGAAACTTACATTAAATATCATGCTCAATACTCTCCTCATTTTATGCCTTTAAATTTTGACCCTGAACAAGGATTTTAGTCCACCGCCGAGAGTGTCCAGTACTTCCTAATTCAAGTACATCTCTAAACACATTCACAAGTTAGTTTTATTTATTTATTCTGGATTGGAACAGGAGATATATATTGTTCTGTCTGTAAGAGGCCTTGTTTACATATATTTTAAGTTACTGTGGCCTTTTGTTTTGACATGGTGCGGTATGCTAATTTTAATTTGAGTTTCTAAAAATAAACAGCTTTGAAAACATAGTATCCAGATTAACCTTTACGACATAGTTGTAGGTTTACTACAATCAAAATGACAAGATTATATATTCATAGATGTCATAAGAGCAGTTTGGACTTTGACAGCAACCATATAATTTCAAACAGTGGGATGATCAGATAACTGGTGGTGGGTATTTCTTGCTTTAGTTACTTGGCTACTTCATCTTTCTGCTGCTGCAAATCAACTGTCTTTGATTTTCTTTTCTCCAGACCGAGTTTCATGCGTTCCATGCAGCTATTCATTGTTGGAGCCAATTGCATCACCCTCGGACCACTGGCTATAGCCATGTTAGGCTTTAGCCATTCAATACAAATTGCTTGGCTATCTTTATTCAATTCTCTATCTGATTCAATGGTTGGATCTTCTTCTCTGTGGGTTTCACCAGCTTCTGCATGTTGTTGTGCAGGTCATAAAACTGTGAAGCAAAACCTACAAATAAGTCCCCCTATTCTTCTCTCAACTCAGCCATGGCTCACAAGACTGAAACTGTTCCTGTGATTCCTCTATAAGGCATATTCTTTATCCACACATCCTGCCCTTTCTTCCTTTTTTCTTTGACCTTTTTAATGAAGCACACCGTCAAGAGCATTGGAATTTTTTGGCTTCTTTTTTGTGCTCAGGAGCAGGGTCATCAATGCGCAGATCAAGCCCCCGTCATGAATCAGTATAGTCGGCGACGACGTCATGAGGTTCTTGAGCCACATGATCAAAGAGTTTTTCATGCATGCTCCACCATGCTCGAACGATGACGAAGTTGTGCTCACAAAGAATGACAATGTAGGGTTGGGCTGGTAGGAAGGCATCGAGCTCGGGTGATAAGAAGGCGTCGAGCTCGCAAAAGACGACGATGCAGGGTTGGGCTAGTAGGAAGGCATGGGGCTCGAAAGGCTCACGGAACTCAATCTTGCGACCTCTATGCTCTCTATTGGCTTGAATCCTTGCATAAATAAGAAAACCAGGGATCCGTGGCCACAAAGTGGGAGTGGGATGTCATCATCAAAACCTTACCACTTTCCATTTCCTATTCTGCATAGTTATCTCTATACTCTTCGAGTTCATTGTGCAAGGACATTGGGCTCATCGGTGATTCTCCACGTTTCCCTTTGCAAGGAACTTGTTGACACGTTAATACGTCTTCCCACCTCCTCCACAATAACTGATTCTTATTCCTACAATCGTGCATCGTTCTCATTCATTAAAAATGAAATTTACTATATGGTTCATCCATTTTCCATGTACTCAAAACATCCGTCGTCGGTCGACGGTTCAAGTCTCCCCTTGTAGCTATTAAATATGCGGTCGACAGTTCAAGTCCCAGGAGACAACTATTCAAAATGCGAGTTGGTAGCAATAATTTATCCACAATCTTTGAATTTTAATGCTTGGTAGTTGTTGCCTGAAAGCTACAATGTTGTTTATGATAACTAATGACACGTTCGCATCCTAACAGAATAGATACACATACTGATTTGTTTTAGTAGAAGCGAAAGAATCACGTCACTTCTATCCGAAACACTTGTAGATTAATACATTTGAAAGTGAAAACCAGAATGATTTGATATTATCTTAGATTTATTGAAATTAAATCAAAAACCTTTGAACAAAGATGATGGAAACAAAAAATCTTGAGAATGAAAGGCTTCAATACAAACCCTTACGCAAATCCACAAGTGAAGGAAGATGAAACATATAATATATTTAACCTAGCAATACCTTTTCATGAAAAGCTTCAATACAAACCCTTACGCAAATCCACAGGTAAAGAGAGATGAATTAGATAATCTATTTAAGCTAGCAAGATCTTTTCACATTACGTTGAACTTAAGGAAAATCTTTGAATTGGCGAGTTTTTCTTGTAGATTGATATGTTTAAACATAAGAACCGGGAGATTCTTTCCTATTTGTCTTCTTCCCATTTGTCCTTCATTTAGAAATCTTATACAACATTACTTCTCATTGCACCAACGAGCCTACTCGAAAAAAAGATACAAAGAGACATGATGTACTAAGTGTCAGAGAGACGTCTGTAATTTGATGGCTAAGTGTCAGAGAGACGTCTGTAATTTGATGGCTATTGGTGGAAATCACTGTTGTAACACAAAGGGGTTTCATCCCTTGAGTGGAACACATTTTTTATGTAACGTACTGGAGTTTTTATTCACGGTGAGGGTTTTCTTGAGTTTAAAACTGTGTTGTGTGTCTGCCTGTTGTGGGTTTAGAAATGTTATGCAACATTACTTCTCATCACACCAACGAGTTTCCTGAAAAAAAAATGATACAGAGAGACAAGCACACAATGTCAAACAGACATCTACAATCTGATGGCTATTGTCAAAATCACTCTTGTGAGATATAGGGGTTTTATCCCTTGAGTGGAACACATTTTTTATCTAACATACTGGAGTTTTGTTTCCAAAGAGGGTCTTCTAGAGAAATTCAACAATTCTAATTTAATAATCCTATTGGCCTCTCTTTGTACCTTTTGGGACAATTGCTAGTTTTATTTTTGATAGCGAAATGATTAGTTGTCCATAGTTATTACTACCAGAAACTGCCATCTGTGGTTTTCTGCATCCTGAAATTCAATGCAGTGCGGTGAATAATTTAATACCACGGTAACTCCAACTGTCTATTTCTATACAACTTTGGTAGTGGTCAGCCGCGGCCTACGAATTACCGGTGCCATGCCTACAAATTTATTTAAAATGTAGCTCATGGCGAAGTTTATTTCCTAATATAGTCCGGTGCACTTCGGATTCCCAATAGTGATTTTTATAAATAAGCGAATACAGTCCAAGTAACTGTGATACAGAGAATGACTGTTGTATTCAAATACCTAAATGTCTTCATCGAAATAATATTCAAACCCAACGTGCACATGCATATCGGAACAATATAATTTGAGTCGTAGGTGGGCATGAATCCCCTTTCTAGTTCCCCATTCAACGTCGATTTCACCCAACTCCGTAGATGACCTCATCACTGTGACAAGCCTAAGAGTAGACCCTGTTATATTCTGCATAAGTTTTGTTCATGTTTAGGGTTTTTTTTGTTTAGGTCGTGCATGTTTAGGGTTTTTTTTGTTTACCTTTAGACTGTTCAAGGTTTTAGATGTTTTTGAGTTTTTGATATTACTGAATCTTAAAAAAAATATTTAAATATTGCAATAATCAAATAAATTGAAAAAATTTTACCAAAAAACCACCATCCTAGCTAAATTATAATCTCTCTATTTGAACACTGCAACTATCATATTTCTTAAAAAAAAAATCACCCACCAAAAAGTCATAATCTACGTGAAATTCTGGCCTGAATAGACAACGCCTTTATATGCATTTCTATATATATATTTTTTTATTTTTTCCGTGAATCAATGGTTTCAATTAGGGCAAAGGCTCACATTCGTGTATTTATACTTGTCAATTACCTCTATCTACAGAATCTACATGAAATTCTGGCCTGAATAGAGGACGCAGAAATGTCCTTATTTTAATTTTTATTTTTTCCGTGAATCGATGGTTTCAATTAGGGCAAAGGCTCGCATTCGTGTATTTATACTTGTCTATTGCCTCTATCTATAGTTCTATTTAGCTTAACTCTCCATAGTTGCCAATTAGCAGCCTCTGCAATAAATCTCAATGGATAATGGATGGATGTTATGGTATTCTGTGACAGGGCTCACCTCCGTCTTTATATTCTTTGTCTTTGATGTGTGGAGGAGGAAGACTTATCGCAGGCTTCCTCCGGGACCTCCAGGGTGGCCGATTGTGGGAAACCTCTTCCAGTTGGGTAACAAACCCCACGAAGCTCTCTTCCACCTCGCTCAGAAGTACGGCCCTCTCATGTGTGTCTCTCTCGGAATGAAAACTACAGTAGTAGTCTCCTCTCCGGCCATGCCAAAGCAAATTCTCAAGACCCATGACCATGTTTTTGCGGGCCGAACGGTCATACAGTCAATTCAGTGCCTTTCTTTCGACAAGTCCTCATTAACTTGAGCACAATATGGATCCCATTGGCGTTTGCTCAGACGCATATCCAATACAAAGCTCTTCAGCGTCAAGAGGTTAGAAGCCCTGGAACATTTGAGAAGAGATGAAGTATTCCGAACAATCAAGCAGATTCTGTTGGGAAGTAGAGAGGGGAAGAGTGTAAACATCGGAGATATGATGTCCCACTTCGCTGTTAATATGTTAGGCAAGATGGCCTTTGGTAAAGGCGTTCCATCCCAATTCTCCAGCTTTCCAAGAGTTGAAAGATGGTATTTGGCAATGGGCGGTGAATGCAGGAGCTCCCAATTTGGCTGACTACTTTCCCTTTCTTCAGTGGATGGATCCTCAGGGTGTGAGACGTAACGCAGCATTCTATTTGGGAAGGGAATTTGTTATTGTTGACAAATTCATAGAGAACCGCCTCGCCACAAAAGGCAAAACGACGGAGGCGAGTGATGGTCCTGAGGATCTGTTGGACGCTCTGCTGGAAATGAGAGGCGATGATTTTACTCTCACCGACATCAGAGTATTTAACTGTAATTTTCCATTCTCCGTTGTTGGTATCATACAATAAGGCTATTAACGTATTTAATGATAGATGGTATCTTATTCTAAAGTATCGGAGTTTATTAGTGAATTCATACTGCCAAAGTAATTTCTCTTATGGCCAATTGCTTGATGCACGACACATTTGCGGCGGTAAGCGACACTACTGCGAAGATCATGGAGTGGGCGATGGCAGAACTCATACCCAATCCGGAGAAAATGAAACGAGCCGCCGAGTTGGACCAAGTTGTTGGGCGCAACAGAAGTGTCGAAGAAAGTGTTAGGAATTTCAGGTGATTCCAAACAAAACGAACAGAGAATGATGCTCTGTTTCTTTACACAGGATCTTAACACAGCGGAAACTAAAATTCGTTTGCTGTAGACAAAGTTTCACCAACACACATAAAACTTGTATTCATTAAAACACTGCACTTACAAAAGATTGGTCTCCCTCTATCAGAGGATTACACAGGAACGCCTCAGTTCCACAACAAAAGGAAATTTTCTCTGCACTGCTCTGCATTACTGCTGTGTCTACACATATATAGTGCATTAGGGGTCATAACAGTCCACCAGCCGCTTTAACTCTCTTACAGAGTCTCTGCTGCAATCTGCTGCTTCAGTGAACAAAATCTGATCTGCTCAAACATTCTACTATACTTTTTGAGTCGGTTGTGTGGAAACCCATAACTCATCAATGGTGCGGTCGGCTCGAGGCTAGTTCTTTCCTTCTCGGCCATGCTTCTTCTTTAATACTGTTGGTGAACAGTTATGGCACAAAGCCCGGATCTGATCTTCCTCCTCCTTTGGGAACACAAATAGGTAAAGGGTGAAAAGACACTTATGGTGGTGGCGTGAACAAGTAAGAACAAATAATGGTCGTCGAATCAAAACGTATGGACGGCTGGGATCGTTTAAAGTTGAAGGTGTGATCTGCGATGGCTCAGGTCACATCGCAACGTTGCGGAGAGCTTAACGCACAATGGCTTAAGGTTTGTGATCTGCGATCTGCGATCACATCGCATGATCACATCGCAGATAACAAGGGAGGCAGGTGAAAGGGTAACATCTGCGATTTGCGATGGATTGCATCGCAGGGAACTCCAATGGGGTTTTCCAGAAACAGAACAATGTGGTCGCTCTCGCTCCACGGCCGTTCAAATTATCATTCCAACACTCCCTTTTAATTTCAACTGCTGGGTTTTTCTGCATACCTAGGCATTTCCTTAAATGATCAAAACTTTTCTTTCCCAATGGTTTTGTCAAGATGTCAGCTAACTGATCCTCTGTTCTGCAGTACTGCAAAACAATCTCACCATTGTTAACCAATTCACGTATGAAGTGAAATTTGGTGTCTATTTGCTTTGTCCTTTTATGAAAAACAGAGTTTTTAGACAATGCTATTGGCGAGCTATTGTCATAGTAAATGGTTGTGCCTTTTTCTTGTTCATGACACAAATCTTTGAGAACTCTTCTCAGCCACACTGCTTGGCATGCTGCTGCTGTTGCTGCCACATACTCTGCCTTTGCTATTGACAAAGACACAACTGGTTGCTTCATGGAAGCCCATGAGATGGCTCCCAATCCCATATGAAACAAATATCCCGATGTGCTTTTCCTATCATCAACACTTCCAGCGCAATCACTGTCAGTGTAACCTGTCAACATGAAACTTTCAGAAGAGGAATATAAAATACCAAACCCCTTCGTTCCATTCACATACCTTAGAATCCTCTTGGCTGCCTACCAATAAGTCTCTTTCGGTCTTTCCATAAATCTGGAGATTAAACTCACAGCGTGCATAATGTCGAGCCTAGTTGCAGTCAAGTACATAAGACTTCTAACTATGCTCTTGTACAATTTTGGATCAAAATCCTTGCTGCTATCTTTTTTGGTCAATTTCAACCCCATTACAGTTAGAGTCACAGCTGCCTTGTTGTTCTGCATGTTAAATCTCTTCAATACTGCTTCTACATATTTAACTTGAGAAATGAAAACACCATTTTCACTTTGGTCTACTTCAATTCCAAGAAAATATCTTAAGAAGCCCAAGTTAGTCATTTCAAATTCACTTTTCATGACTGCTTTGAAATCAACAATGAGAGAAGCATCATTGCTAGTAAAAATCAAATCATCTACATATAAAACAACAATAAGAGTCTTACCGTCATTCTCCTTTATGTAGAGTGTGTGTTCACCATCACACTTATCAAACCCATTCTCAATCAGATAAGCATCTATTCTAGGGAAAATTTTAAGAACCCCCCGAATTTACATGTCTAATAAATGAGCGAATCTCCATGGTATATAGGAAAAATGGAAGGCGATTTTATCAATAATATGATATGTATATATAATTTTTTGGCGAATCTCTCACCAGGATGGCGAATATTTTACTCAATTATAAAATCTTGTGTTTATTGAATACACAAATGAAACCATTGTATTTCTTTAAAATATATTTTGAAATCAAATTTACCGAAATTACATATCGATAATCTAGTGGGTGTAAGATAAAATTCACCCGTGCAATTCACAGAAAGTATGAGAAAAAACCTAATACTATATATAAAACCAAGAAAAATTCAAATTCATCACTTCTAGGGACCTCATAAACACCCTGCCAATACACAAGTATGTTCATGTTTGCAATTAGAAAAATGACCCAAATTACAATATGTTTACTCCACTTCTAGGGAACTCGTAACCACCTTGCCAATACACAAGTATGTTCCCATTTGCAATTAGAAAAATTACCCAAATTACAATCTGTTTACTCCAGCATATGTTGGAAAGTGATAGAAGGATGACTAGTGCAATCAATCCGTGCAATCAATCCGTTCCTTTTAGCCCTGGATTTGTTTCAATTTAAAACAGAAGTATACAAATATACTTGTCCAATGTCTATGCTTTAACCATTCACCTTAAGATGTTTTTACAATATAATTTCCTAAGTCTATTTAATATCTTCATTATCATAAAAACCAACCTATATCCATCTTAATTCCACATCTACCACTCTTAGGGGGATGAAATCTATTTATCCCTCTGAGCACTTGGTAGACCCAGAATTAAGATGGATCTAAGATAGAATTTTCCTTTTAAATAGTCTATGCTCACATGAATACCATGGGTCAATACCATGGGTTATCATAAACCTGGAGCTTAAAAATTACTATTACGAATTTATAAAAATTAATAAAATTAATAGTTGATTTTTATTTTATTTTTATTTTAACCAAGCTAAAATGTTTAACATACATTAAATTACAACATCCATTTTTACTCTTGATCGGATCAAATA
>APFE030103939.1:0-10040 GCA_000404065.3 Pinus taeda | reverse complement strand
ATATAATCATTTATAACATTACACTATTGTTTTAGTTTTGAAATGCAAATTAATTATGGAAAAATCAAACAAAACCTAATGCACATTGCTCAACCCATTATCCTTTGGTGCTTTCTCTTCTTTGTTGAAAATGAATCAAGGTTCAAGAGGACCCCATCTCACCCCCACAACCCCTCCAAACATAGTGGAATTTAATGCCCTTGTTGCTAGAGGGCCACTTTTCTAGAAGGTTGAATCCTCAAAATTTGTGAAGAAGATCAACAACATTGCAAAGGTGGAGGTTCACACCTCAATCTAACTCAATGACCCTGAAGCTTGCAGATAGGAGGATTATTTGTCATTTTATGGGCTTATGACACTCTTTGAGATCCCGACGGGCATGTATCGATGAGAATTGGATACCGAAGATTAAAACTAAGGTTTCAATGGCATTTTATTGACAATCGGTTTACACCTTCCTGTCCGAAGGAAAAGCAAATTGGAATCTCATCTTTAGGAATAACCCCTACTTCATGGGGGGGCCAAGGGTTATATCTAGATCATTGGAGTCCATATTTTAATCCTGAATGTGATGTTCCAACATACGTCTTAGTATGAGTTAAACTTCTCTTCTTCCTGCTAGATTGATGGAATGAGGAAACTTTTAGAAGTATAGGAAATATTCTTAGAAAATACATTGACCAAGATAAACCACAAGAAGTGTTATGAAATTGCACCAAGATCTGTGTGGAGCTGGAGCTAGACAAGTGTTTACCAACAGTAATAAATATAAACCTAGATAATTGATCTCATATACAAGAAGTTGATTGCAGTCAAATTCCATTTAAATGCAAGTTTTTCCATGAATATAGGCATTTCACATGTGATTGTAATAAGAAGGCAGAAGAGGAGCTAAAGTAGAGTAATGATGGATAATAATGGTAGTAATAGAATAGAAGAAGAGGACTTGCAAGGATGAAAAACCAAGCTCTTCCTCAAGCGACTACAAGGCCGAAAGGGAAAGGGCCCATGTCTCCGAAAAAGTTAGGGTCAATGCCTAGAGAGGGAACCTCTACTATTAATAAAAATATATCCCTAGATCCAAACAATAACTTCAATATCTAAAAAAAAACTCTAGAAGAATGGGAAATACTAACTACTAAAAGGATGATGGGGAAGGCCCCAAGCCCCACTCAGCTCTCTTCTCTTGTAGCGCCAGAAGGGATGCTCCCTTAGAGGAAGCCTCTGTGGGGAATCAAGGGGAGGATATAAATTCATAAGAAGAAGAATTTCACTCCCCCAAGGCCCTCAAAACTTGGGGTTCAGGGTTACCAACAAGATTTGTAGATCAAAAATCTAATGCGAACAAGGAAAAGGAAATAAATCATTCACAGAGAAAAGTAGGGAGGAAGACAAATCGATAGCTCCAGAATAAAACAACTTTATAAAAAAAAAAAAAAGGAAATGGTTACCTAAAAAATAATCCATCCATCCAAAATGGTTAGTATAAATGTCAATAAAAACATCTCTGGCCTCCATTCTAGAGGCAACAATTCGCACAATAAATAATGAAATTCGTCTTTTCGAATTGCAGGGGGTTAGACTCCAATAAATAGATGTCTAAATTTAATTCTATAATAAAAAAGGAAGTGTTGGCCATCCTCTTGCTCCATGAGACAAATATGGGGGAACAAGACACCCTCCAAAAGTTTTCAAAATTTTGGAAGAATTATGAGCTTAGAGTGATTGGATCACATGGGGCTTCTAGGGGGCTCTAAATTTGGTCTACCTATATTTTCAAGTTGATTGACTCATGCCTAGAATTTATTGTTGTTAACGTATATGTGCATATTCACCCCCACCGTGGGTGCGAATGTAGTCTTCCAATTGACAAGACTACTTTGGGTGACTTGTCTCTCCACCTAGGGGGTCATGAATCAACCATAACTTATGTGTATGCTCCATTAAATTCACTCATTCCTAGAGCCTTTACCGTTAATGTAATCTAGTACCACATTGTTTGGTTTATGATGGTGTGTGATGATTATAAGGACACTCAACCTCAGGGTGAATTGTGTTGGCCTAATGCTCCATCGTGCAAAGATAGTATTCATTCATATGGTTTCATGGAGAATCAAAATATTCTTTAGGTCTCCATTCAAGCCATGGCCTAGGATAATTGCAATGTTGATCCTCCTCACAATTCTTTGGTAGCTAGGCTCGATGCATATAATTGGGATTTTGCTCTTTGTGCCTGCTTGGATGTTGGGGTTAGGCGTCCATTAGTCACGGGGAAATTCATGACCTGTAGAATTTACTTGGTTGCACAGAGGCTCCAATTTGGCACTAAGGCTTACATTTTAGACTATTGGCAATTATCTAATTAGTGGAGTTATTACATTGGGAGGCATGCATGGAATTTGAAGAAATTCCTTCAAATTTTTAGTTTTGTCGTGTTAGTGAATAGCATAAGCTTTGTGTCACTGCTTCTGGGAGGTCATAGAGTTTGTAAGAAGGTAGCTCATTCGTCACACTCGAAGTAGTGTAGAGGCTCAAGGCTCTGGGGTGTCGGGGAAGAAGTTCCTATTATGTGTTATCATTGGACAGGGAAGGAGTACCTATTGTGAATAGTAGAGGCTCAGGCATGTAGAGGAAGGAGCTCCCACTGTGTGTGCTCAATGAGCCCAGGAGGGGTCGTTGTTATGCGTGTTTGTGGGTTGTGGCTTGTAGCTTGTGGCTCATGGCTTATAGTTTGTGACTCTTCGCAGCTCGTTTATAGTCTCAAGTCTTCCAGGCTCACTCAAGTAATTGGCCATCCCTTATGTGGCTTATAGTTCATTTACATAGGATAGTTTCATGTTAAGCACATTTACTACTAGTTTTGTGGCTCCAGGCAAAGTTCTTGTTTCTGTGTATCATTCTGCAAATCATTTTCACTCTTGCCTATTGTGTTGACAGACATTTTAGTCAAACTCAGTATATGTAATATCAAGACTTTAAAATGGTGGTTTTGGTTTGGTTTCCCTACAAGGCATCCCGTAACACCATGTATAATTATTTTTACTTATTTTTATCAGTAATTGAATGTCAACCCTTACACAGAAAAATGTATATGTGCCTATTCAATAGACAAAAAATTTCAATTATTAAGTGCCTGTCCTAGACCTCAGAGGCTCCATTTGAAATCAAGATTGTATTATGGCATGGGATTTTGACGAAACCTACCATCCTTAGGGAAAAAAATGAGGATCCCATGTTCGATATTAGTTTCAAGAAATCTTAGAGGATCTCATTACTTAGATAGATCTAATAGTTATCAAGGTTAACAAATTTACGTGGAATAGTGGTAGACTTGGCCAAAGGAATATTGTAGCCCACCTAGGAAGACTTTTAGTTTCATGTTCCTTTTTATCTCAAGACTTTAAGATATCCTCTAATATTCTTCCCTGGTCGAGTTCAAATCATCAACCAATTTCTCTTCAAGTATTGCAAACAGTAAACTATGGGTCATTTCCCTTCTACTTCTCTCCTCTTTGGATCTAAAGGGAATATTTCTTGGATTTGGCAATGGAAACATGGAGTAGGTGGGAAATTGGTTCTTTAATTACCTTTTGGGGAAAAAAATATCTAAAGTTAGTCATTAAGCACATGATAAAAACAAATAATGAAGAAAGGTGGCCAAAATAAACATGCATAAATCAAATCTGGCATAGTATAAAAGGAAAATAGAGCAAGGATCCATTGCAAAGGAGCTTCTGAAATACAAGCACATAAAATTCGAGGTCTTCCATCATGTGCTAATATTAGAAGAGGAAGAATGGAGCCTTAAGTCTTGAAACTTATGGCTGCTAACTAGTGATCACACCACTAAGTTATTCCATAACCAAGCTAAGGAATTGGTTTGCGGGAATAACATTAAATTTGTTAGCATGGATGGAGTGTAGATCAAGCACTCTAAGGGGATCCAAAGGGCGGTTGTCGATTACTTCAATTTTCTATACGTTTCCCAACCTATACCTAAATCAAAGATCATTTAGTACATGCTAGATAAAATCTGAAATTGGTGCCTGAAGATGACAATTTAGACCTGCTGTGAAGCATTACAAAAGAGGATATCTGAAAAATGGCATTTTCTCAAAACCTGAACAAAGCTCCAGTTCCATATGGGTTTTTATCCCACTTTTATTAGGCATATTGGGATGTCATTAATTTTGATCTTATTATTCTAGTGGATTGCATCTTCAAGCATGATTGTATGGGAGGAGGGATTAATTCATCCTTTATTGTCTTGATTCCCAAAGAAGTCAATATGGCCTCATTCCCAAGATATAGACTGATCTCTTTATGTAATGTTTCATATAAGATTATTTCCAAAATTTTATCATAGTGCATAAGACCTTTCCTTCCCAATATCATCTGTAAGAATCAAGGGGGATTCGTGGGCCAAAGGCACATAATAGATAATATCATCTTAGTCTAAGAAGAAATACATTTGAGCAGTGTAGGAAGGATAAATTATGTTCATCATACTTGATATGGAAAATTCATTTGACCATGTCACTTGGAACCTTTTATTAAAATTTCTATCTCAATTCGGCTTTAGTGGGAAATTTATAAAATGGTTGTAGGTTTGTATCTCCTCTCCTTTGAACTCCCCGTTGGTGAATGGCCACTCCTCAAGATTTTTTAAAGCCTCAATAGGGCTCCATCAAGGGTTCCCATTGTCACCCTTCCTCTAAATCTTGATGGCATATTCATTAAGCAGGTGTCTTGAATATGAACAAAGGAATGTCAAGCTTCCATGTATAAGATATGTTTCATGAATCAAGAGTATAAATCACTCCCAACTTGCATATGATACGTTCTTGTTGGGAGGAGCCTAATTAATTATTACAAAGTGCTTCAAGCGAGTTCCAAATCAATATCTATTCCTCTCTAGAGGTCTTAGTAATCATAGAAAATCACAGATCTATTCTTGGAATATTATCCCCCTTCTTCAAAAACATTTGGTTCTTATTCTTTGGTTCCATCCTACAACCTCTTAGAAATGTTTTATATGTTTAGGGTTTATGATCCATTTAAAATCCCACCCTTCACAGTCATGGTTAGGAATTATTGTGAAATTCAAGTCCAAGCTACAACAATGGGGACTGATTTGGTTGAACTTAGTTGTGAATCAAGTTCTTATTAAATTGGTATTATCAATATTTCATTTTTATCAATTCATAGTTCTCCTATTGCCAACTAGGATTCTTTGGAAACTAGTTAAAATTATAAGGAAATTTTTATGGGAGGGTGGTAATCAGAGCCACAAAAAGTTTCATCTCATCAAAGTGGCTTGGGTACCTGTTACATGTCAATTTGTCTCCATGACACTTGATTAGTTTATGGGTATTTTTACCATCCATGAACATGTTTGATTGAACTTGCTTAGAAGTCAAACAGCTAAAAATATCTTGAAGAAGATGAGAAATTTGGGAATAATAATTGTCCCACCTTATCAAGTTTCACCCATGGGGGCTTCACTGGCGGAGCAATACCAAACCACGTGGGTTCATATTGGGGAATACATATTGAGGCAAAAATGGCATATTATATTGGGGGATATATAGGGGTAAAGGGATTTTATATTGGTAGGTATAAAAATTGGAGCTCAAAGTTAATGAAAAAATATAAAGGGGTATAAAAAATGTTGATGAAAAAATGGATACCTACAATATCTGGTGAAAGTAGGGGTTTTTAAATTGGGAAGGTGTATTAGGTTAATAATGGTAGGGGGTTAGCCCATGGGGCTTTGGATTGACGGTGAATGGGTGCGCTGTTAAGGCACTCCTTGTGATAGGTCACCGGTTCAAATCCCCCATGGGTACTTAGGTTAGTCTTAACGTAGAAAAAAAAATAATGGTAGGGGGTTAAATAATGTGGTTTTAGAGGTATTTTCCAATATGTAGTCAAATTAAGGGTATTGTTTAATATGCCATGAAAGCACGTGATATGTAAAAGGTTCATTGAGTGAAGCCCCCTGTGGTTTCACCTATGTTGATTTTCCTATATTTTCACGTGCATTCGCTAGAATTAACTATGAGAACAACATAGAGATACACTTTGTTTGCCACTATAAACCCATGTAGGTGAATTCAAGAAAGTAAAAATAAAAATTACATTATAGAAACGTAGTTGATTGAATATTTCCCAACTAAAAGCTTCTAGGTGATGACTATTCGAACTATAACCCTCAAATGATGCATCTTGATCCCTTTCCACATGGAAATCTAATCCCTCAATTAGGGGATCTCACCCTCCTCTTTTGGATTTGAAATTTCTTCCTCTTGGCCTATAAAATTACTAGAGGGTAGAGTGTTACAGGAGGTCAGAAATCAGAGAATATAAACTTATGTTGCTAGTTTGAGATTGGAAAGATTGTCATCTAAGGAGGAGATTGAATGCCTGTGGGAGTAACCTCATGACATCAAGGCGAAGGTTGTAAGGCTCCTCTTTATTTTTGATTAATACAAATGAACACTTTCTCCCATTGGTTTGTCTTATTAGAATGATGAATGGTTTATAATTGTTTACAATGTTGATTAAGAAAAATTCAATCCTTAATCTCCTTGATCATCAAGTTAAGTTTTGTTTGGATTATTATATCGCATATGCTTTTGATCCTTTTATGGTTTATGGTTGTAGGTCTCGTCAAGCATTGAGGAGTTGCATCAAGTCACAGTAAGGGATATCCATCGAGGATTTCGTGAAATAGGTAAGAGGCTTATCCATTAGCTTTAATATTTATAATTCAAACGAGTCCAACTTAGTGAAAGAGTTAGTTCAATTGTCTTGCTTGTTTCTAGTTTCTATCAAGGATCTAGGGATATCTCTCTTGTCCACAAGAGGGATTTGTCTGGTGTAACAAATTGGTAACCATACTAGGGAATGTCTGTATTCTCTTCCTTTTCCTTAGTTTTGCTTTATGATCCTTCATCTTTATCTTAACCTGTGTCTTTATGAACTAATGAAATTTCAGATCTGTGTGGTTGATTTCTTGAATTTTTATTTTTTCTTGGGTTTATGATATTTGTGCTATTTTCATTCGCCAACAAAGTGCAATTCTGCACCAGTTTTTCCTTAGAAACTAGGTGCATGCACTCTGGTTTGTATTGCTGACCTGTGGAGGCCTTAGGAATTTTTGAAAACTTCGCTTTTGATTCAACCCAAACCTAAGTTTGATTTTACGGTGTTTATGAATGTAGCAATAGATCACTTGACATCATGATGTATGGTCTTTATGACTCTGGCAGTCATCCACCCTTCGATTTTAATATACTTATAAGCATTAATTGATCACCCTTTGGTGTTTTAAATTAGATATAACCATTAAATGATCACCTTTTGGGATGTTTAAATTATTTATAACCATTAAATATATATGATTGATTTTATTCGATCCGCTAGTTTCATTTGTAAATTAGTTTCATTTTGAAATTATTTTATTAGTTAATGATTTTAAATTGGTTTAATTAATCCAAAATTTGATTGAAATGATATTATTATCTAGGTTTATTAATTAATGGAGTATTAAACAGTTACTAATTGACGAGTTTATTAATTAAAATTTTAGCTTTAGTATATCCCTTAAATTTCATTATTGAATTTTATACTTAATATATTTGTTTCCTTCTTGATAGTTAGGGATTTAATTAGTACTTTTAATAATTAATTAATTTATCCTATACTGACATTTGTTATATACAATTAGTATATACATTAGTTCCATGCATGTGATATATGCATATGTAGCTATTATATGCATGCTAATAATCATATTCCTCCTACAATTCGAGGTGGGTCGTTACACAAACTGTGATTCGAATGTATCAATTTATGCCTAACTTATATAAAGTTGCGACAACATATACAATGTCAAACATGTTAGCTCGTAGCTGATAATTGAAGTGTATTTCTAAGTGAAATATAGTATATCAACAAGCGTAACTTATTTTAATTTTATTAGGCTATAGAAGGTCATGGGACTAAGTAGGTGGCTTCTTTGGTACTTCATATGACTCTTCACCTGTTGGAGTTTAGTAGAATCTCTCAGTGCATCTATGTTTTTGTTTCTCCAGATAATTGTATGTGTTTTATAGATAGACAGTGATGAAGTATTATATTGATATATTAGAATAGTAACCACTTACAGTTTCAATGCATGCATATTGAGTGAGAATTAGGTGTTGTATTGCAATTGGATTGTAGAAATGGTTTTTGATATTATTTTTTCTTGAGCCATGAGTAAACCTGCCAACATTTGAAACCCTTTCCCACCATCATAGCATCATGTATAGAGGGGTAGTGTGGAGGATGCATAATGAAAACTTCCTCTACACTCTACACTTCCTTGATGACCTGCAGATCCATTGTGATTTTGAGGTAAGGAAATATGACTCAATACCACTTTGGGTGTCACCTTGTATAAACTCAATCCACTTTGTACATAAGTGTACCACTGAAAATGGTATTTGAGCCTTCTTTGTGTGAAGGTGTGGAGAAAGGTGCTTTCATTGTGTGGAGGAAGATTCCTATGCACTCCACATAATGTAGTCATTATTCACTTTACGTGGACCTTGTCTCCGTAATTAACTTGCCTATGAGTCTATCACCCTCTTCATTATATTCCTCTTGGAATCAATAATATTTTGTTGGAATACATCTAGTATTATTATAATTTGTGCTTTTCTAGAAAATATCAAATGTGCTCCTTCGGAATCCTCATTATAGTCCTCTTGGAATCAATAACAATTTTTCATAATACATTTAGTATTATTATAATTTGTGATTTTCCAGAAAATGTGAAATGTTCTCCTTTGCTTATTTGGCCAAGTTTTTTATATCTCATGGATTCTTGTAGAAAGTATAATTTAGTAAAGTTTATGCTGTTGTTAACTTCACATAGCTATATAGATTTTGAACAAGTAAACCATGACATCAACCTTTAGTTTAAAAAAACACACACATGAGCCCAATTTGTAATAATGGTAATGCAAATTAATTCAAATAATGGTGCCAACATAAATCATGTACAATCAATCTCTCTCAATCACAACATCGAAAAATCATATAAATTATTTGTTTATTATGTGAAGTTGTAACCAAAAAATTTGGCTATCGAAATCAAACATTGGATTCATAGTCCAATCTCATTTCATGTTATCAAAATACATTATGAACGAACTAACATGGATGGGCCAAATTGTTAAAGCATACTGCATCGTAAAAGTTGCCTACATCATCTCATTGTCAGCGAGTTCATCACTGATATTCTTCTAGATGCAACCATTCTAAAACCCTCCCCGATAAAAGCTATTTTGGTCTTATTTGTATAATTTAAGAGCATAACTGAGAGACCCAACAATAAAGACCAAAAATAAGAATATATTATTTTATCTTTCTCCCCAACAAAGTCGCCAAGTATGGTCCTCAAAGCTCTTTCACACCTAAAATTCTTGCATTATAACTCATCATTATAACTCATTACACCTTTTAGCACAATTTAAAAAAATATATGTATTCCGTCTCGTTTAAACATCATGGTGTAGAGTGATCACACATTTTCATACAATTCAAGTTACAGTGACGACGAGTGTGAAGAAGTGCGGATAAGCACCTCTGCAACTCCACACGAGAAATGGGATCTTCTCCCCATCATGAACAATAATATATTTCTATTCATATTGGAGATGGCTTATCGAATTCAAACAATAAGTAGGAAGAATATCACAATATTTTTTCCTTTAACAATTCAATGAGAGAACATCGTAAGGGTTCCAAATGCAATGTTCCTTGTTCAAAAAAATTGTTATTTACCAAATTTATGAAAGGTTGATGAATTCATGTGGCAATGTCTAGGTGTAGAGGAAATACAATGAAAGCTTCCTTTGCACCTCCGCATTTCTCATAATGGCTCTAGATTTTTTATTTTAATTTTAATTACGCTTTGCCACCATTCTTTACCATCACTTGCACTTTCATACTCCACACAATGAAAAATTCCTTTGTATATTTGTTCA
>APFE030103937.1:33021-64301 GCA_000404065.3 Pinus taeda | reverse complement strand
GAATTATTTTCCAAAGCGACAATACTAACAAATTTCTTTTCAAAATGAAGTGAAGATAAGGACGACACTTTGCGATTTCGAAATGAAAAATGTTTTCGACACTTGAAAAACTACTAATTCAAATCACATACAAGAGTAACAGTATAATCAACTATCAAGAACAATGGGATTATCTTCTATGACCGAAAACGACACTTACGACACTTTCAGATCAAGAAACGACAGTCTGATTACACTACTTCTTTGTAAAAGAGAACTGAAAATCGCGCACAATACATAAAAACACTTACAGTTCTTTGCACAATGGAGGCAGAATGATGGAAGAGAAAAGGGTTTCCACAGAGATATACTGACCACAGACAACAAAACTCCTGAATAGATCTGAAAAGAGTGAAGAAAAACCAAAGTCTGAAGGTAAAACCAACCTTCTCTGACCATCGCACCTGTCACACAAGGAATCCAGTATGCATCTCACCTACTGCACATGGGAAGTGCAATTCATATAGACTTCCTTGAAGAGAGGGTGCGATGGTACCAGTGCGAGACTTTTATCCAGTCTTTGATCACAATTTGTAGTTCAGTTCAGGGATTTAGGTCGAGTAAGTGATGTTCAGTAAATATAAATCACAGGGGTTGATCCAAGGATGTTACTAGAGCCGCCACTAGGGCAATTAGAGAATTTTCAAATCGATTGTTCAATTTATAAACAAAACCCAGAGATAGACTGAAGTAGCATTGATCTACTTTGCACTTGCATAGCAAATGTAGTTTGAAGGCTAGCTGGCTTCACTTTAGGCTCTGTCTGTAAGTTTATAAAACAAACAAAAATAGACCAGCAAATAATCTATTCGCTCCCCAGCAGAGTCACCATTTTGTTACTGGGAATAGTGTCCACTTAGAGCTACTATTCCCACTAATACTTGTAGCTATCTTAGAAACAAACAAGTTAAAACTACTTTCGCTTTCCTTTATGAAAAATAGACAAGAGGGGAACAAAGGACACCAACCTTTGTCTTGCGCTTGGTTTCCTTGCTTGGTTCCTCCCCTTATCGATAGATCTTTGCCACTCCTTTTTCTACACAGCTTCAGAGAGCACCTGTGGAATCAAAGCAGGATAATACTATCGAAGAACAGAGATCTATAGTCATAAACAACACAGGACCAGATATGTATTGACCACACAAATTCATATATAATCAAACATACAAGAATGTGGAGGAAAACTTGAATAGCTTTATTAATATCAAGAATAGCAAGAGGATTACAACCAATTGTTCTGAGCCAGCATCATCCTCCAGCAAGAAAGCCCTTCTTCACCTCAAGTAAATCTTAGATCACCCAACACTATGATGTTACACCAGAAAACCAACATCACTTCTCTACAAGATACAATATTCCAGCCCCTGGATCTCTGTGATGAGGGATCCATAGTAGGGGGGTGAGTCAGCTTCTGGGATTTTGATTAGTGTCCTCTCCCTGATAGTTCTTAATTCCACTTGGAGATTGATGATCTCTAACTCATCCTTGGGCGAAATCAGAGAGGCAAGTGTCAGAGGGGAAGTTTCTGGAAGATTATATGATCATCCACCTCGCAAACTATCTCTGCCATTTGTCCATTCTCGCCCATCACACCCTACAAAGGGGCCATCCAGTATGCATCGCACCTTTTACACTGGGAAGGTAGTACCATTGCACCCTTTGCACTGGGCATTCTGTATGGTCTAGTTTTGACCAGTTCTAAGCAGTTTTCTGTGGAGAACTTCTGGGAGATGATGTAATCAGCTGACCTTGTTCCTTTAGGTAGTGAAGCAACACTTTTAGGGACTTAGGAGCCCTCAGTTTATGGAAATTTATGATTGGGGTTGCAGTGCCCAAAAATGTCTATAACATACTAGTATCGTGATTTGTTTGGCTAACTTAACTTTGAACCTGGGTTAGGCCCCAATAAACCAACAAATGGTTTTGTTGTTGGGACCAGGATCTGCATAGAGATATCTGATGTCGTATCATTGGAATCTGACAAAGAGAGGAATTGAAGAGTGGTTTGACAGAAATATTCATGAGTTCGTGGCATAGGAAAACAAGAATCCATGATTATCAAAGGAAGAGTGTTTAGATTGCTACTTATATATGGAAATCCACAAAATTTTCTTCGCATCCTTCCCCTCTGAGCTGTACGAGTGGATCACAAAGCTAGTAGATAGTTAAGGAAGGTGTAGGCTCAACAAACCTATTGTGTGGACTCCAGAGTTGGTGCGCAGACTGGAAGCATTGGAAGATAAGATCGCGCACGTTGTGGATCACTAGCTCGATCTAATTATAGGAGGCTTTATCACCGAGTTCACGATAGATACTTCAGTCATCTATAGCGAGGTGGAACGACTCTTCCTCAAAGGACTGGGAGGTAAGTATGTTAAATATTTGAGCACTTGGATTAAAATGCTTCTGTGTGAAAAATGGGTTATGTGAATAAATTGATGGTTGGGGCTACACGAAGTGGGAGGATCTACAGAAACAAAGGTAGTGCAGAACTAGACACTAGCCCCTTGATTTCAACTCTACAAGAAAGCGAGTAAGAGCTCACGAAGGTTTCACCAAGAAGTGTGATCATTCTGATAAAGCAACAAATTCCGCGCATACCACCCCCACCTACACCATCACCAGTTTCACCATCCCCACCCCCGTCTTCACCCACACCACCTCCGCCACCACCACAGTTCAATATGGCAAGCGCGATAAAGTTTCATGTGTTCAAAGGAGTAGGGAATGAAGATCTGGACTAGTTTTGGTTCATGGTAAGGGTTGTATGGGAAGTGTAGGGAGTCAAGGATGACAATATAAAGAAAAAAGCATTGGTCAGCGCACTGTAGGATCGTGCACTTACTTGGTACATTAAGAATTCTAATGAAAATACAAACGCAGGGATTACAGATGTCCAAGCTGCGCTAAACAAGAAATTTAGTAGGCCAAAATCAGAGACACAGTCGATCATCGGATTTAAGGAAATCACGATGCTTCCAAGTGAGACCCCCTGGGAGTTGGATCAGAGACTGAAGTGTACGATTCATGAAGCCAATATGAACTTGACAGATACACCACCCATGGTTTATAGCATCACTAACACTGCATCTAAGGAACGCATTGTCACAGCATAAGCTAAACACTCAAGCCAACGCCTTGGAGATCACAATGAGACTGCATGAGACCTCGATACAAGATCCTAAACTGAGAGTTCAAAAGATCCACGCGCAGTTGAAAAACTTGTGCCTTGAGATGCAAAGTTTGAAACAAAACATGACAACTCGCCCATAAGCACACGAGGAGGTATGGTGCATAAAGTGCAAGGGCCAGGGGCATGACAAGGACCATTGTCCAGTCTTCGCGAACTACCTAGTGGGAGGAGGACCAATGCCATTGAGACCAGAGGCACAAACAGGAACAATTGCGGCACCTACATTATGGTGCACGATTTGTCAGATAGGAGGAAAGCATGCTACAGATAACTGCCATCTATTACAGAAGTATACAGAGAATTCCCAGCAGCTGTTCTGTAATTTATACAAGTCAGTAGGCCACGATGAGCGTACCTATAGAAGTTATGAACTAATGATGGATTGGAATCCTACCTATAGAGTTCAGACCAAAACACGGGCCCTCGATCAAAATGCAGGGATGACGATCACTGGAGTTTAGGGGCATGGACGAGGTCGAGGTGGAATGGGACCAGGAAGAGGTCGTGACTATCTGATATGTTACAATTGCGGAGGGCCAGGGAATTATGCCTGTGATTGTACAAATCCAATAAGACCATCATGCTTATATTATACCTAGTTTGATCAAGGACTGTCCCACGCTCATAACGAGGTTGTGTGATAAAGGAGCACTCCAACCTCCCTCGACTCAGAGCCTACAAACGATGAGGTCCGAGCTGCGCAAGGAAGATCCAAATGTAAATATTGTGCTCCAAAGTGGTATCACAATAGGAGATGACAAAAGGTAAGTAACTCAAGGAGAGTGCCTGGGTTCGCAAGGCTCCATTAAAGGAACTCAAATTTGATTTAGAGCGTGCTAAGGAGACATTCATGGAAGCTAAGAAGAGCTTCGCGGATACCTCCACTTCAGGAAGTAAAGACAAACTGGAACCGGAAATGGACCCATCAATGCTCACTACATTTTTCGAAACATGCATGAAGCTGTTGCACGACAACTAACCTATGAAGGGACTGCAAGAACTCATCATTAGATGTGCTGGAACCATGCCAGGAGAACCGCGCGTAGTCTGGAAGCTCAGGGAGCACAAAACGCGAACAAGAAGGGAGATGAGATTGATTGCCCAGATCGAGGAATATGCAATGGATCAAGTGATTTTGGATCTAGGATCAGACGTGAACGTCTTGCCAAAGTAGATGTGGGAGCGCATGGGCAGGCCTACAATGTAATGGTCTCCTATTCAATTGTGAATGGAGAACCAACAAAAGATCCTGTCTATGGGAAGATTGCAGGGAATGATGGTGGATATCGAAGGTGTGAGCACGCTTACAGATTTCGAAGTGATAGAGATTGTTGATGACAACAATCCCTATTCTGCACTACTAGGAATAGATTGGGCCACTGACATGAATGGAATCGATAAATATAAAGAAGCACAAGATGATTTTCAAGAAAAAGTTACTATGTGTAGTGGTACCTTTAGACTTTGCGGAAGGATCACACTACACAGAGCCAGAGCGTGACTACGATAGTGACGATGATCTAGACTATATCTACAAGATAACTGCGCAGGAGTAGGACTGGGTAAATCCAACTGCGGATGGCAGGATTTCGTGGGAGCGCAAAAGATCCTGCAGCTCAGATTCAAATAAGGAAATAGAACAATGGCATAAACAGTTACACGAGGTAACCACGCTCAACTGTAACATGATGACAAGGTTGTTGTAGTGTGTGGAAATAAAGGTAAGATATCTGCCTATATATGATGGGTTGAGTGAGGTGGATGATTCCTTGAACAAATTTGAGAGAGAAGTACCGGAACAATAGCGTTTCGACACTCTAAAATGGGTACTGCGCACTACGCCCGCAGGATGGTGGGGTATGCATTAAAGAAGTTTTGAGGATTGGCGCGAAATGTAGAAGGATGATGTGCATGCAGTTTGGAAAGCCTCAGATCTGGATGAAAGCTGAGTATGACAGAAAAAACAGCGCACGCATCCACCTTTGTATATGGGTACATGAGTATGGTGCGCATCCTACACGAACGCACACCGTCCTCACGATAGGAAACACGACCGACAAGTAGGAGCTGGCAAGAAAATGACACGAATGACCCCTCCGGTTGGGATCAAGAAGTATGTTAAGACCACACACGCAGAAGCATATTCACGCAGAAGCTTTTGACAAAGCACACGAAGCACTAAATGCAGTCCACCATGTGAATGAACTGACTGGGAATTGCGCGTACTAGCGGTTCTCTGGGCTTATAGGACCATGTGAAAAACCTTGATCACGCGGGCACTTCCAAAGCTGAAGTATGAAGCAAATGCTGTAATCCCTATGGAGCATGCAAAGCCTAGTCCATGCATAGTAGCACCCATAGATACGATGGTTCACGAAGCTCAGAAAGGAGGGATCACCAAGCCACAAGAAACAGAATGCATGGGACTTGAGGAAGAAATCCAATAGGGAAACCTTAGAATCCACAAACTTGAAGAAGAAAGGGTACGGTTAAGGAAGAAAAGTGCTTTGATGGATGCGGAAGTCAAGAAGATGAACGGAGAAATAACGAAATATTTTCTTGGAAAAAAGACCAGAATGGTAAGGTAGGGTGCGTGTGATCCTGATGACAGGGTTAAGGCCTATTGCTGCGAATTGAGCAGTCTGATGCCTTGGCTTCGATCGCATATTGCTAAACATAATGACCAGGGCAGCGCATTGCAAGTAATAAAGTACGCGATGCCGACCATAATAGTAAAAGGTAGAGATTCTCTAGGCAACATGATAAATGATCAGATGAAACTTTTCGCGGGTGGTGCGACCACCTGACTAGCTGAGGGAAGGACAATATTAGTGCTCTAGGTAGTTGGAAGGGGGTGCGGGACTATAAACTATTATGCCCGGTAGCTATGTGATATTGGAGATGCACGCAAAAGCAAAGAGTCACAAGGTTCGCAACCGCGCACGGGGGGTTGTGCTGCCACGTGGGTTGGCCAGAAAGTGACCGTTGAAGTCACTATTCATGATGGGATGCTCAACTTGAGGCCAAATGGAGTGGGCAGCAGGAATTTAAGACATGATTTATGGGCAAGATTTGCGAAAATTTGCCGCCAAGAAAGTATTAATAAACCAGATTGGGGGGGAATGGTCGAATTCAAATCCAAAAGGCGCTATAAAATACAAAGGGCTGCCCAATTCGCGAGTGATAGATTGTTGCACAGATACAATGGAAACTACTAAGGATGGTATGGAGATAGCAAAAGTAAGCACCGGCGAGACTGTGCAGGCCCTAACTGTGGGGGATGTTCTAGAAGGTGTCAGGATTATGGCAGAAATCTCAGAATCACTGCGCACACCAAGATGCAAGAAGGACAAATAAGCAATGGCTCCTGTACAAGTGTCCCTGCGGAAATCGCTGCACAACAAACTGTCGATGGAGGAGAAGGGGAAAGCCATCACTATAGAAGAAGACGAAGAAGAAGAAGATCTGCGGGAGCTTACCATCGCAGAAGAATAAGATGAAGCCATGGAGGTGGATACTCAGCCTACACACTCTGCGACAAAACTACCCGCCTATCTCCCCCCGCGAAAAGGGAAGGCCAAAGTGCCCAAGGACCTGGATGAAACCAAGAGCTCGCTCCAAACCCCGCTCCTCCCAGATGGCATTATGTTTGAAGGCATGCACCTAGGTCACGTGCGGAGCATGAAATTCGAAGATCGAGACCTATTTAACCACAAGAAGTTCCCTCACCTTGAGACGAGAAACCTCATGAAGAAGAACACCACAGGGGTGGTAACAACATTAGAGCCGCGAAAGTGGTTGCACGGAGTGGAAAAGGTCGGGCTGCTGAACCTACTTTGGGTGTTGCATTTCCACCGCACCCCAATAACCATTTTAGTCATCAGGTAGCTGCTATGCCTGGTGCATGATGGGTGTTTATGGCCGGAGGAGCCCATCCCCATCATGACAGACTTGATTCATCACATCTCCTGGCTTCCATACAAAGGAGAGGACCCCACAGCCATATCGGAAGGGAAGAGGAATGATTTGGCCATCGCGGAGGCCATGAAGAAGAAGTACAAGCTGGAAAAGAAGAAGAGGGGCTACACCATCTCCAGCATCAAAGACAACGCAGTACACATGGCAACCCAAATCTTCACTGGAAAAGTTATGCACAAATGTCATGCAAACGAGGTACCGGTGACGGTGGTCGCATTGGCCGAGTAGTGCGTGGAGGGGGTCCAGTTTAACTGGTCTAAATTCTTCTGCACGGAATTTTTAGAGAATTGTTGTGAAGCCCAGGAACAAGGAAAAACATTCCATTATGCATGGCTATTGCTGTCCATAGTACTCGTAGCTAGGGAATTGCCAGAGGATAGTCAATTCCCCATAATTGATAGAGATTTACTAAAGGCCGCGAAGTATGCTTCGCTCTGGGCTACGAAGGATGCTAAAAGGATACACGACAATAAGATCATCTGGGTGCTCATGGAGATGAACATCAGAATGTGGATCAACCATAAGCCACAATTTTCACCCACGGTTTACAATATTCTGCAGAGTTTTGCAGAATTTAAGGCAGACATGCATAACATTTATATTAGGGCGGGCAAGGACCAGACGAAGCAGTGGACAAAGCTACCCTTTGTAACCATTGACGACGCCATTTTCAATGTCTTGGAGGCATGGTCGCCAGAATGGCGTGCCCTAGACATTGCAGAAACCGAGAAGTCAGCAATGCAAAAGAGGAAGGACGAGGCCAATATGTGCACTGCACAGTTGGCCAAAAGATGACGGAAGGAAACAACAACAACAGAAGTGCGGGCAGCACGGGACGCGACACAAAAAGCAGTTGAGCAGGAAAAGGCTGCAGCAGTAGCAGAATCACAAGAAGCAGCCACGAAGGTGGGTGAAGGCCAAACAATGCCTTCGCAAGGGCAGGAGGTAGAGGAAGTAGAAACAAAAGAAGGAGGTCCGGACCCATGAACTGCGTCAGCATAGCTGAATCGCCAACACTCAGCAGAGCGGGCAGGGTCATGTGTAGTATACCTAGGGGGGATAATATGGGGTACAAAGGGAGGTACCCAAGGGAATAATGTAATAATAGAATGGGCGATAGTAGTAAATAAGGTGGTTAACTCGTATCATGTAAGGGACCACAAGTAGTTAGCAATAATGTAATAAGCCCATGGTATTAGATAGATGGTATTGAGGGAACCATGGTAATGACCCATGGTATTGTATGTATGAGGCCTATATAGAGGCTAGAGACTCCAGATTAATGGATGTCAAAGATTATTGTATGAGAAAGAATATGGCTTGTGGAGTGTTCTTCTTCCTTAAGGAGTGAATGTATGGTGTTGCCCTACCTTAAGGGTTTGATCAATAAAGTGAAACATTTCTATATTCAGATCTTGTTATTCTTAGGCTTATTTATATTATCATATATTTATGTGTTAGATCTATAACAAGTGGTATCAGAGCTCTTTCTTGGGCAAAGTGGAGAATATATATATATATATATATATATATATATATATATATATATATAATATATAGATATATATATATATATATATATATATTGCAGGAATTTTTTTGGTCAACAAGTTTGTAGATTAGATCTGTACATTTTGGTGCAAAATCTACAAAATCTAATTGTAGATCTATATTGTTTGTGAAAAAATACCCGATTTCAAAAAAAAATTTCGGCCGAATCAGAGTCTAGATGAGGGAGATATTGCTAATTTAAAATTCAGTTGGGTTGCTGGCATTTTTTTTCGAGGCAGCGAGTTTGCGGCGCAGATTTGTAAGTTTTGGTGCAAAATCTACAAAATCTAATTGCAAATCTGGATTGTTTGTGAAAATATACCCAAGTTCAAAAAAAAAAAAGATCAGTCGAATCAGAATCCAGATGAGGGAGATATCGCTAATTTAAAATCAGCTATTTTTCAACAATTTTTGTGACAGCGGGAGAGTTGCAGTGCGGATCTGCAATTCCAGTGCCTAGATCGGGATTTCTACCACATGAGAAGATGCAAAATGGTTGTTCCATTACTGAAAATAGGTCATAATAGGGATTCTGAGCAATATTGATGGAATTGTGGCCATTTCAAATTTTCGCTAAGTAAGTGAATTTTTTTCAAAACACTCTTCATGGCGGTTCTTAATTTTATATGGAAAGATGATAGCCCTACTATTGAAGAATTCATACAGAGACAAAATTTCACATATGGGACACTTTGGAAGGTTTCAGTGTGGCTTGGTTTCAAAGATGAGGCTGCCAAATGGTGGTTCTCACTTGACAACAAGCAGTTGACCAAACTTTCAGATGCAGAATTTGAAAGAGTCCTTTTAGACAAATGGTCTCATGCTAGAAAAAAGAAGAATGAGAAATGTAAGGGGTTATTTTCTACTGGTGTCTCATTATTGTAGGTTCATGGATTGATTCAGAAGGAGAAGATGATTGTGTCTATAAATCCTAGCTGCAAGCATAATTTTATTAATGTTAATGTGGAAAAAAAATTGCAAGTTCCAGCCAAACACATTGAAAACACACAGGTT
Source organism: Pinus taeda (assembly GCA_000404065.3). Taxonomy (NCBI): domain Eukaryota; kingdom Viridiplantae; phylum Streptophyta; class Pinopsida; order Pinales; family Pinaceae; genus Pinus; species Pinus taeda. Next base: position 54,526 of record APFE030103937.1, on the reverse strand, counting down.
GATGATGAGGATGTTCAAGTTTATAAGGATTTGAAGCTTTCTATGGATAAGTATGTGTTGCATGGTGATTTTTATACTTCATATATGGATAACATGGATGTTGTTTTGGGATATCCTTGGATGGAATCTGTGGCTACTATCAATATTAATGTGCAGAAGAAATTCCTAAAGCTTTGGTATAAAGAAGAAAATTACATTGCAGGATATTTACATTAAGCCACAAACAGAGACTAAGGAGGCAGTAGCATAAAGCTGTAATGAAACTTACACATTAGATGATAAGCCTTTAATGATCGACAATCAAACACAAACAGAGGCTGAAGCAGAAAAGGTTACAAGTGCTGATACATCAGATGAGGGCTCAGTGGTTGAAGTAATATTGGAAGATAAGACACCACAGCAGGCACCACAACATGCACCAGATAACAGTTAGGCTCCATTAAGGGGTGAATTAAAGAAAAATACACCATGGGTTAAAAATTCAACATATGATCACCCACATCACCCTGCAAGAAAACAAACAACAACATGGAAACCAATTAGCCACAAGGACAACAACCCCCACATGATAGATAGAGAAGCGACGATCTACCTACTACACATTAACACAAAAGAGCCACCAGGGTCAACCTCCATCTCAAGCGAGCGAGGCACCAGCTAGATCGAGAGTTCACCTTTCTCTTGGATGGCTAGATGCACATGCATGGTACCAGTGGACTACTCTTTTGAGTAGATCTTATTATTTGTGTTCTTCTCATGTTTCGGGGATGAAACATGTTAAGAGGGGTGGAATGTAGTATACCTAGGGGTATAATATGGGGTACAAAGGGAGGTACCCAAGGGAATAATGTAATAATGGAATGGGCCATAGTAATAAATAAGGTGGTTAACTCGTATCATGTAAGGGACCACAAGTAGTTAGCAATAATTTAATAAGCTCATGGTATTAGATAGATGGTATTGAGGGAACCATGGTAATGACCCATGGTATTGTATGTATGAGGCATATATAGAGCCTAGAGACTCCACATTGAGGGATGTCAAGAATTATTGTATGAACAGGCATATGGCTTGTGGAGTGTTCTCCTTCCTTAAGGAGTGAATGTATGGTGTTGCCTTACCTTAATGGTTTGATCAATAAAGTGAAGCATTTCTACATTCAAATCTTGTTATTCTTGGGTTTATTTATATTATCATATATTTCTGGGTTAGATCTATAACAAGTGGTATCAGAGATATAACATCATGGAAGAAGGTTAAGGCCTCGAAATTGTCCATTGACTCAATCACTGTAACTGAGGGTGATCTGCATGACATCGGCGAGACGGTGTGCGATGTCACAAACGAGTCTCTCCAAGATTTCATGCAGGAGAACCAGACTATGTTAGGGGTCCTCAGAGAGCGGTTGCAGGAATTATAGGCGTGCCCCCTTAGTTTGGTACCCTTTCGACCAATCTCGCAGTCGGATCCACGACAGCAGAGAAAATTTTGTGCGCGTAGATGACGAACACAATATTGTTGCCGGAAGGGCCACTAGTGACATCAAATGAGGCAGACAAGCCTTTGGTTAGCACATTTAAAGGTCTTGATGTTAATCTAGCTGCCCTCCCATGTGAGACATTATATGTGTTGCAGGTTGGGATAACTACAGAGCTGCAAGCTAGGGAGAGTCGCACGCTCCAAGTCCTTAGTGAGCAGAAGATAAATATGGAACAACTAAGCTTGCAACATGATGAATTGTTGTCGCAAAATCAACATCTAGTGCAGGTGATAGATGACGCTTACCGAAGTGTCCCAGAGCTGGCCATCCCAGTAGATATACCAGTGGAGGCACGGATCCACAGGTTAGCAGCAAGGGTCCGCGAGGCCAGGGAGGAAATGACAAAGGTTTAGCTAGAGCTGAATCTTCAGATCGCGAAGCTACGGTTAAAGGCGCAACCATCCACTCCCGCGAAAGTTAGAGAACAACGCGCTAGCACTATCACAACGAGATTGGAAGAAATCATAAGTATGGTGCGAGACTGCACCAGCATGTTGGAAGAGTCACTTGAGGTCTTCACAACACTACAGGAGGACCCCAACATCCAGTGCTTAGAGATACACGCGCGAGAACTCCAACAATAATGTGACAGTGTCCGAGGAACTCTATAGACAGTGGTCCTCACCTAGAGGCTTGCGAGCATGCAACAGTCTAAAGCACTGGAGGAGCAGGTGGACGCGACACGCCATAAGGAAGCAGTCCTAAAAGCATGCGTCCAGCCTTGGATCGATGAGGCCTTCACCATCACAGAAGACATCGAAGGAAAGCTTGCACACATATAGGGGATGCACACATTGATGCAAAGAAGCACTCCTGACATAGAGGTCTCGGAACAACGTATGCAGCAGATCCAGTAAGCAACAGCTCAGTGCGTTGCTGACCTCTGCATAATTTGAGAACAGTTGGAGGGACTTTTTGCAAAGATCGTCACACCGATAGAGTGACTCTAGGGCGAGTCACGATGTTTGTGTTGGGGGCCTGCTGGGCATGGAATCCCCCCAAGGCATGTTTTTGGGCTCAAAGCCCAAGTTTTGACCCAATCTTGTTCTAAAGCCCTGCGAATTGCGGGCGCGGGGCATGAAAGTATGATAGAGTCACAAGGTTGTCTGCCCTAGTTTTGTAATGTAATTTCGACGGGATAGACCTACCCATGGTATGCGGACCACGGGATTGTATAAATAGAGCGAGGCTATAAATGTAAAAGGGGGAAGTAGAGAAGGAGGAAAAAAAATCTAAGGGACCGAGTTGAAGTGTAAAGTGTGTCTTTAGGTCGTAGAATAGGAGAAGGCTCTGCAGCTGAGTGCGCGGACCCCTACAGCTGAGTGCGTAGGGAAAAGTCGAGTCTGTAACCAAGGAAGGAAATAATAAAGAGAAGTTTTGTCATAATTCCGTGTATCTGTTCTTGGGTTAATGCATGATTTGCAAATATACTATTTATTTATTGCGTGCACCTGTATGTATAGTTTATATTGTTAAGTATACTTAAAGCACTCAAGCAAGAAAACCTAATTAACTAACGTTGGAATACCATTGAGGTCTTGGGTAATAACACAGAAGCACGACGTTCAACCCCTGGGTATGGCTGCGTGAAGGTAGTATATCAGAATGCGAGGTACGGGAAAGTGCGCGATGCAACCTGCATACAAGGTCAAACCGCAGACCACTTGAGCATATCAGACATCTCTAGGGTGCGGAAACATGGTTCTAGCACCCTCCCATACTACTTCGGGTGCGACCTCAGTCCGCACTCCACGGAATATTGTCGAAAGGACCAGTAGTACCTGGATTTGTTCGGCTAACTTAACTCTAAACTTGGGTCAGGCCCTAATAAGCCAACAAACATTCATTCATGGGGTTTTCCAACAAAACACAAAAAGCTCCATGAACAACCATGCAATGGTTGGGCCACGATATTCAAACTTCTCATGTAAATAAACTCTCTAGATCTTAATTAGAGTTTACGTTGATTTCTAATAACAAAAATATTCACCAACCCTTGTTCAAAATCTTCACATGGATGCAGGGTTAAACACAGGGATCTCAATTATGTTTTACGCTGATTTCAACACTCAGAATCAACTTCCATTTTACTGTAGGCCTAGAAATCAACCTCTAATTAAAATTGTGAATCTATTCAAGCTCCTTTCTTTCATGAATTTCATGTCTCTCATACATCACAATCCTCATGAATTCAAACATTCATATTCCGTATCAAAACAACAAGAATCACACATGGATTACTAACTCACTCAATTGGTCATTTACATTTACCCCAAAGCCAAAAAACTTCATTAATAATACACAGACAGAGAAGGTAAACAAACATAGAGGCACATTTAAACATATTTCTCATTAAGAAAATTCACATATACATTAAATTGTCTAGATATACAATGTGGGTATATGCAACCTAGGCCTCTCTGCCTCAACCTCTTCTCCTCGCAACAAAGCTTCTCTTCTTCTCCTCCTCTTATGCCTCCATTGCATTGCTCTTCTCAAATACTCTTCCTCCATAAAGCTAACATGGGATAACCAAGAGTCACATATGAATAATTTCCTCTCCACAAAATGAGGGAAATTGAAACTATATTTGCATTAGGAAATAGTTCCTCCAACTTATTCTAAAAACAAAACTCTCTTTCTAATGTAAAGATTTACAATTTCTTAATAAAAACATTTAAATTTCTCCCATCATCACCATGTGACCATCCCATCACGTTGGCAAGCTCCGCTCCAATATTCATTGAATTGTATGCTCCATCTATGCACCTACTTCAATATCTACCCATTTATATTCATTGAATGGGTATTTCTTGTGAATTTTAATATAAGGAGAATTTTACTTCCTTATGTAACAAGCTATGCCGCCAATTCTTTTGTGAGAGAATCTCTAGCTCCATGTTGAACACAATGAAAAATTCTTTTATGTTCTGAACCATATATTCTTCATGTTCCCAAGTTTAATAAACAAAAAATGAGCATAGAAAATGTATAAAATAGGCACACTTGTGGTTATGATGTTTCCCTTAAAAAATGGTGGAGGTTGATTGACAACAACTAGCCACAACGAGAAAGAAGGATTTCACCAGACCATAACACCTTGCCATCTTTGTAATTGGAGTTAAGGTTGATTAATTTCTTGACGTAGGAGTGATTGTCGAATTTAGGTATTAGAGGAAACAAGCACCAACTAACCTAGCCTATAGTGCACTATGGAAAGTTGACCATGATGCAATTTTCTGTCTATTCTTATTTGGTAACAACTATAAATAGATATAGCAAATAGGGGTGTAATTGCATTGATTGCTTTATATGTTTTTTTAATTGTATGCATTACTAGATTTGTTAGGCATATTTTGTGTATGTTTTATTCGGGTATGCCTCATTCCTTTTATTTTCCTCAAGTGATTCATTAGATTCATCAATTTTTATGCATCACATGATTAGGTTGATCAAATGTGTGTGTGTGTATAAAAGCAAGGTTGACATAAGTTTGGGGTCAAATTCAATGCTGGATGTTGTGATTGGACGCTTAGTGGGACAATTGACAATTTTGATCCCCTTCATGTGGCTCATACCCTAAACTCCTCCCCATAAATTTTGAAGTGGCGACCTAATAAGGACTAAATTCAACATAAACAAATTATACAACAATGGTATAGTGTAGCCCCAGTGGTTGGGAAAATGGTTTGTTTTCCCCTTCGCCTTCTCATAGGGGGAAATTTTGACCTATTGTGATAAGGCTCGAAGAGTAGATGCTTCCCTTCGACGATGTATTGGCTTTTGCTAAGTCATAATTTATTTGATATATTTGGCTTGTGGGAAGTTCGTTATACTCTTGGTGTTATAGAGGCAACTAGAAGATTTGATCCTGGGCCTCATCCAGATTACTCCATCGTATTACCTATTCACCATGGTTTAAAAAGAAAAATCTTCTTATTTTAAAATTAAAGATACTTGGCAAATGGATATTGCTTTCATCTACTAAATAAGAAATATAACGTTCTAAGCTATCATATTGTCAATTTATATCTTAAATGTTCTTCTTATAAAATAAAGTACTTATAGGTGCAAAGTAATAGATTTTTCAATAAATAATTTTAGTATTCACGTCTAAAAGCTTCACCCATATGTACTCATTGAAAGGGTCTTCCTTGTGAAGTTTAATATAGGGAGAAATGTTCTTCCTTATGTAACAAGGTATGCCTCTTATGCTTTTGTGAGAGGTCTCAAGTTCCATATTGACCACAAACAAAAATTTGTTTATGTTATGAACCATATGTTCTTCATGTTCCCAAATTTCAACAAACAACATAGAATCAATTTTATGGAAACTTCATTTTAACTTGGGACGTTTACCTAGAGTTTTCCAATTATATATTTTTTGTCTTTATATCTAACCATTATTTTTTTATTTGCAATTATTACCAATTTTTTTTCCTTCCTAGCTTACTTTACCTTTTGAACTTTGTCCAATAAATTAACTTGATATGCTATAATGGGATTCTCATCTATAAATATTTCTAACTGATTTAGACTTGAATTTTCACTAAATAGCCATATTTATGGTTAGTAAAGCTTATCTTAAGATGTATTAAAATATATCACATTCAATTATTTTGTCCAAACTCTTTACTTTTGTGTGATAAGTTGTTTCAATTTGTAACTTGTTTTGTACTTCTTCCTTTACTAGTTTTAGTGTCCTCCTCTCCATCCTCCTATAGACCAAAATTTATGAGGTTTAGATCTCTTTTGTTATGTTGGTGGTGTCATTTCATTAACTTCATTTCATCATTAATGGGTTTAATATCCATTTATGGTTGACATATGTTATTTATCGTCCCCTTTAACACTTCCAAATTGTCTTTCATTCAAAGGAATTTTAAATTATAAATGTCTCCTTTCTAGGTTAGTTATTTCATTCCTTATACTCTTTTTCCTTTCCTTGTAGTTTGGTATTCATTGTCTCCAACATATCCTCCAATTTAATTATTTTTTTGTCTATTTGTCTATGAATTTTGTCTTTAAAATATGTGAATTTAGTATCAAAATTATTTTAAGTTTAGCTTCTCCTTTTGCACTTTGTTTCTTTAATGATTCTATATATTCGCAAAAAGTGTCTAAGGTAACTTTGTTAGGCCCATGCTTGAAAGCATTTAGTAAATGTGGTGTATTGCTATACCAAATGAAGAAGATTGAATGTAAGTGAACAATAAATATAACTAGGAGAAGAAACTTGAACACCTTATTAAATACATTTTACCACTCCTAGCAATATCATTGTTTAGATTAACAAATACCCCACTTAAATTTTCTGTGATTGGAGGCCTTTATTTTTATAATGAGGACATATAATCTCTTTCAGAGGTTGTGATCTCTTAGCTGTTATGGTTTCTCTTCACATTATATGAGACGATATGCAATCTAAGATTATTCTTCTTCCCTCCTCAAATCCCATTATTGAAACCTAAATCTTTTCACTTATTCAACTCATATTTGCAATTATTTCTCTTTTGGAAACTTGATCTTTAAGATATAGGTTAGATCCATTCAAATTAATATGTTTAGTCTAAGATCCATCACCACCTTCAATTTATGGACCAAACGTATAATCCTACATTAGAAAGAGAAAACATTGTGTGCAAGTGTGTTGATCTTTAGAAATCGTAAAGAGCTTTGATTGTGACTTTTTTTTCTTTTTCTCGCATCTAGAGGAATTGATAAGTCTCAAGGGTTTACAAACGAGGGATCCAAAGATAAAGCTTACTTACAACCGTTATAACCCCTATGCTAAGTGAAAATGCCTACAAACCACACCCAAAAATGTTAGTTGTGAGTTGAACTTGGTCCAAGCCATCCCTATATTTTTGAGTTTGTGTCTTATTGTTGGAGATTCTCTTATTAGGCTAAGCCATGGAGTTGATTGTGAGTTTGGTTGAGTGAAGTTTTTAGGGCTTTGGTATGTGGAAAATGGTTTATATGTCATCATTCCAAATAGTCTCCACCTTAGTTATTGAACCATTACGTGACATCCATTATGTTCCTGCTTTCATCATGCTCTAATGTCACTCCTAGTCTAAAATGTAATAAGATTATTTTTAACATCATTTATTAAAAAAATCAAAAACTCTTTTTTTATCAATTGCCTCCTTTGAAAACACCTTAGTAGCAAGATTCCTTCTCAATGATTGTGGATTCTCTCTCACACAAACACCATTTACAAAAGAAAATCATATTTACTCACTCACAAATCCTATGATAATTCACAACAAACCCTACTAGACTCTTTTCCAACTACTCCAACAATTTAGTTCTATAAAAACTAAATTCAAGGGAAAAAAATTAGCCTTGTCAAAAATCGATGACATGTACCCTACCCAAATAGGTAAATCCTCAAGAGCGATATAGCCCTTATTCCAATAAACCACACTAATATCAAATCCTCGTTAACCTTTACATGTTGTCTACACCTCTAAAGGTTATTTAGTGGATTCATAAAACGAAATCGACATTGCATAAAGCTGAAATTTGCAGTAGCAGACATTCCAGTCGACTGCATATTAGGAAATGTCTTCCTAGCTGCAGTAGAGCCACATGGATCAATCAGATTTAAAGGAAATACAGTTGTATACTTTATTACTGTCCCTACATCAGATGGCAATTTCAAAAGAATTGAAATGCCATATGTTTCAAATCCCACAGCATCCACTATGGTCCAAGCTATGAAAGAATTGGACAGGGCAGAGTCAAAATTAATAGATCTCAAAGATCTAAAGTCTACAATTCAGGTAGAATAACAATTGAAAAATCCTGTAAATCAGAACAAGATTTCTGATCTTGGAAAATGAATTGAAGAAGAATGTTGTTCTGAGGAACCAAATTCTTTCTGGCATAAAAAGAAACATTCTGTTGAATTACCCTATAAAGAAGAATATGCAGGAAAACCCTGCAAGAGCAGCGCTATTCCTATGAACAAGGAATACAAGGTTCTTTGTGAAAAAGAAATCAAACAATTATTGGATAGAAAGCTAATCAGAGAATCTAATAGCCCCTGGATTTGTTATGGTTCCTATGTAAATAAAAGGTCTGAACAGATTAGAGGCATTCCCAGATTAGTTATAAATTATAAAACTCTGAATTTTGTCCTAGTAGATAACACTTATCCTATACCACATAAAGGAGATCTTTTAAGTAGAATTGTAGGAGCTAAGGTATTCTCCAAATTTGATCTCAAATTAGGATTCTGGCAAGTCGCCATTTCAGAAGAGGATAAGTTTAAAACAACATTTAGCATACCAGCAGGACACTATGAATGGAACGTCATGCCTTTTGGATTGAAACATGCTCCATCAAAGTTTCAAAAGGTCATGGACTCTATTTTCAAGCCTTATTTTGACTGGTTGCTTGTATACATAGATGATATTCTTATTTTTTCTAAGAATGTATAGGACCATTTCAAACATGTATAGATTTTTATACAAGTTGTCAAGAGAAATGTCCTAGTCTTAAGCAAGAAGAAGATTGAACTGTTTCAAGCTTCTATTAAATTTCTTGGCCATACTATTCAGAAAGGCCAGATAACTCTACAGAAGCATGCCCTAGAATTTGCAGACCAATTTCCAGATAAAATTATTGACAAAACCCAACTTCAAAGATTTCTTGGTTGTTTGAACTACGTCAACAATTTTTACCAGGAATGTGCTAAGGACTGGAGCCTAATTAACCAAAGGCTAAAGAAATATCCTTCACCTTGGACAGATGATCATACAAATGTTGTCAAAAACATAAAAGCCAAGGTAAAGTTGCTCCCCATATTATATGTTGCTGATGACAATGCCTTTAAAATAGTTGAATCAGATGCCAGTGACATTGGGTGGGGAGGTATCCTCAAACAGAAAAAAGATGGTGAGGAAAAAATTGTTCAATTTGCTTCTGGGACTTGGAACCCAGCTAAAAGAAATTATTCCACCATTGAAAAAGAAGTGAAAGCTGCTTGGAACTCCATTGATAAATTTGAGATCCATTTAGTTAATAAAAATTTCTTATTAAGAACATATGCTTTTGCGCTGAAGAAAGTGCTGACAAAAGATATTAAGAAGCCAGGAGAGGCAAAGTTTTCCAGATGGTAGGCTCTATTCGCCAATTTCGATTTTGAAGTTGAACATATCAAAGGTTCAACAAATTGTCTGCCCAATTTCCTCCGTAGAGAATATAAACAACAGTCAGAACAAGTCATGATAATTGTAACTGAATGGGATCCTAACCAGCAGCAGGAAGTTTTAAGATCTATCAATGAAGATCAAAGTTGGTCAGAATATAGGGATAACTGGAGACCAACATGGCAGTTGAGAAATACCAAGGTGCTAGATGCTAATCTCCAAGCTCACATGGATATTCTACACCTTGTCCCTGAAAGAAGAGTTTTTCCAAAAGGAAGTCGATGGATCCATGATATGGTTTATTCTAGGAGCATGGTAGCAGAACACCAAGCAGAAGAATCATTGACTAATGATTTCCATGATATTAGCATGATTTGGTCAGAAGGAGGAGATAGACACAGAATCTATCACAGATACGTCTGTATAAACAAAAACGATCCAAATTTAATCTTTCCTGACACTATCTATAATTTTGCAGGATATAAGAAATTATGGTGGGATATTTTAAATGTCGATGGAAGGAATGAATCCCACTTTACAAAATTAAAATTTGGATCAACTGGAACCATGCAGAGAATCCAGTAATGTGAGTCGTTACAGGATTGGTGGAATGACTACGGTGTCAACAAAACAACCATTGACCCTGTTTACTATGAATCCTACTATCATTTGCAATGCGACATTTGTTCTAAGAAGAATATTTTTGACTAATTTCATACTCCATGTAAAACTGTCAAGGATCTCCTTCGACTTTCTCAGCATGGAATTCTACACCAGTACATGACTAGACACCATGAATGGCTCGTCATGACTAAAATAAAGCATCAAATCGTACTAAATAAACCCATGATAGTAAGGAGAATATACACAAAAGCATGGGATGGCCACTTGTACAATAGATTCAGATTTCCAGGAATCACGATCTTTGATGACCCCACATCATAAATGGTTCTCATGGGCTTGTCCTTAAATTTTCCACAGTTTAATATGATGTCTAGTCACAGGACTGCAGTGACTAGTTTTCTCGTGGGCTTTACTATTCAAAAAAGCATCCACTATGTAAAGTTTATGCTTTCTGTGGGATTTGCCATAATCCTCCATAGTGTAAATAAGTACGAAGATTCTTTAGTCATGATACTCGAAGCACTTCTCGACTTTTGGTGCGCTTTGAGCCACATTTCCATAACTGACAGAATAATAAATACTAATTTTGTTTGTTTTATTGTTGGATGTTTGTCCCCTCATTTTCCTATATAAGAAATAAGTAAGGCTCATTCGAGGGAGGAGGTTGGAGTGTGAATTTTAGAGAGTCTAGGTGTTGAGAGAGTTTTCCTGCTCTGCAAATGCAGACGCTTGTCTGATCTGCTTGCATCACAAAAGATATCTAAGTCTTAGGTGATTTGAGAAGCCTACGTATATGTGTCCTCGGTACAGACAAGAACCTAAAGTGGCCAGATCAATAGTTAGTCAATGTGTATGTGTGTGTATATGTTCAAAGACTGAGTCTGTGTATTTGCCAGGAAGCCTTTAGTAGTGCTATCTTTTTAAGAAACCAAGTTTGATAAATGCAAACACAGTCAATCTTAGGAAAGAACATCTTGTAAAGATCACTGTAATCCATTTCTCTAAATTAATAAAATTTTGCATTTGAGTACTTGTGCATTAAAATTAGCTGTTGAGGTAGTATCTGTCTAAAGCTATTCTTGCTTGAGGTTCGCCAAAGGGTAGAAGGGATGCCAAACTGCATTAAACGAGGGAAGCCGTGAAGAAGGTCAACAGAGCATGAAATACCTGAGTAGGTTCGTGTATGGGTTCACATATGGGTTCGTGTAAAGAAGAATAAGTGGCAAAGGCAGAGAAGAGACTCAGCAAGGTTAGTTAGTTGTATTGTTGCTGCAAGCTTCTATGAAGCCCTTACTTAAAATTGGTATCAGAGCCAAGTTTTTGGTTCAGGTTAGTACTCATTAAACACTCTTTCAGAAATGGAACCACATAGAAGATCTGTGTCTTTCCAAGAAATAGAAGAAAAAGAATCGGCACAAGAAAATCCCATTAGGGATATCTTTGCATCTGCTTCTAGTTGTGTTATAAATAATGTTGAACTTGAGTATGAGGAGACACAGCCATCTGCAAGATGGAAGCTTCCTACTATTAATGCATCAAAAGCATATTCTGATTTATCTGTATTTCACCTAAAATCTGCCACTTGGATTTCCATAAAGAATCTATTGGTCAAATTAAAAATAATTCTGAGTGTGTACAGTCTATTCCACTCCTAAATCCAAAACAACTCTAAACCGAGGAAAAAATATTAAAAACTCAATATTTACATCTGGGTTGTATCATAATCAGAATTCATGCTCTGACTCATTAAGGTCTGAATACTTTTGTCCTAGCCACAGTTAGAGATTTAACTCATAGCAAATATACCAATTCATTGATAGGAGGAATTTTTTCCCCTCTGTCAAATGGCCCTGTTTATTTCGATTGTTATCCAAACTTTTTAGTCTATGTATTTGATGAAACAATCGATAAAATTCTTCAATTACAAATCTAGACCACTAGATTTGATATGTCTAGAAAAAGACATAATATAGCCATTCAAACATGAGGATGTTTCAGGCACACGAATACCTTATATCCAGAAGTCCTCCATTCACCCAGTAAGGAAGCAAGTCTAGTGTGGTTGTTTCAGATCCCAAGCCTCCTGACATGAAGAGTTTAACCTCTATAGATATCAAAGAAAGTCAATCTTTTGTTGTCCTATCTTTCCAAGAAGATCAAACATTGATCGTAGAAGAATTGAACAAGCCTGCAGAAGTTCCTCGTTATACAAAGATCCTCATTGTATAGATACCACCTGTTCCAATTCTGTTTCCAATTCTTGTAAACATGTTTCATTATTTTAATTTGCTCAAATTGTTAGCTTTTCTTCCTTAGAAATTGTCTGTCTAGAATGCAAATCATCTGTAAATTTGAGTAGCCTTGGTGATCTAGTCATCCATGAAAACCATCATCCAAGGAAAGGAGAAGCCCCTCCTTCTATAGCCATAAATCCTTGTCCAAACCCTAAGTGTTCAAACATCCCATTTCCACATGAGTCTGATCATGTATTGATGATGCATGAGTTACCTTCTTTGGAAAATGAAGATCCAAGGCTGACAAAAATATTAAGCAAAATGTGACCAGCCAAACCAAGATATAGTCTCGGCTATCTTGAACAAACATATGATTTGATCCCTGAATCAAAATTTGGTCCACTCCTAGATGATTGCAAGAAACCATCAGCCATGGAAATACACAAATTCTTCACTTTGATGAATGGATGAAAAGAGCATCAAATAAGTGCTCAATGGAGGAAAACTATGTTAAATTGGGATTTATATACACATCCAGAAGCTGAACAATTTGGCCTTGTCCATACCACTGAAGAAAAGATTAGAATGTCTCAAGCATGGAAAGATTTTATGGATGAAACAAACTCCTAGATATCTTTTTATGTCTAGAAAAATAAGGGACAACCAAAAAATATCCTGATGCATGATGTTGCATCATCTTCTTTAGCAAAACATTCCTGGTCAGCTCTAGATGGTAGTAAGGTTGAAACTTCTACTACATTTCCTCCCTACAAAGGCATCATTCTAGGAGAAGGACAAAATTCAGCAAAAGCTATACCTCTAGTCCTGAAAGATGATAATGCCTTACGTATTGATGGTAGGATACAGAAATCCACTGAACAATTAAATTGGACAAATACAACCATCAAAGGACTGGAAATGAATACAACAAAATCTTCTGTTGTAAAAGAACAGTTTGACCAGCTTCAAGTTTCAGTAAATAGTGTAAATAGTTACTTAAATGAAGTACAATTTTCATCTTTAGTTTTGAAAATTTATGTTAGAGAATCACTAAATAAACTAGAAGAGGTAGAAGATAAAGTTGTAGACTAGATACAATCTACAAAAGGGCTTATATTAGACTTAGCTGAAAAATTCAAAACGTTGTATATATCTAAATCTGAAAAGCCAGTGCCTACTTCATTTTTGAGAAAAAGAAGTATACAAATCCAGAATCCTATCTAGCCAGTTGACAGATTTCCTCATTTATTACCTAAAGAAGCTTCTTAGCCTTTAGTAGAACCTTAAGAAGAAAAGACTGATCCTCCAGAACAAATTTCTATTGCTTCTTTATTCAAAGAACCAGAATCCCAGATACTCCCTATCTATGAGCCACTAGAAAGTCAGTTCAGTAGATACTCTGCTCTTGATCTGAGTGGTAAGGGAAAAGTTCTCGAAACACACACTTTCTTTCCAAACTCTCATAGAGAATGGAATATAGATAATTTAAGTGTGGGGAAAATAAGACAAATGATAAATATGATGTTTATTGAATACAACTCATGTGCCTTAGAGGGAAAAATGAAATTGAAGCTTGTAAAACTATCATTCAATGTTTCACTGGAACACTCCTACGGTGGTGGGAGATTGAATCATCTCCAGCCTTACTTTATAAAAAGGAGAAAGAATTGCTTAAGGATGAAGCTGGAGACATTATCCACAATTTCGATGGCACACCACAAAATAATATGATCGGAGCCCTCACCTCCATGATTGTTGAACATTGGTGTGGTTCTGAGACAGAGATTGCAAACAAGCATGAGGTTATTCTAATGAATCTTAAGTGCAATAAGATGTCTCAGTTTGAAGACTTTCATAGTGATTGGATGCAATGAATCTATGAGGTGAAAGACTCCAAGAATCTCCTTTGGAAACAAGTATACCTTGCAGCGCTCCCTTTCAGATTTGTAGATTTTATCAGACTGCAAGAAGTTTTCCAATTACCATTTGAATCGTATACTTGGGGATAAATTTATTCCATCATAACTAAAGCTTTGCTCAGTCTGTGTACCAATTCTAATGTAAATAAATATTTAGAAAAACTTTCAAGGTTTCCTGACAGTAAGTCCATTTGCAGCAACTATGGCTTGAACATTGATGATCCTCTTTTCAAGAGAAGAAAATCCAAAAGAAAGGCAAAGAAAGCAAAGAAACAGACAATCAGGGAAGATAAGAGAACAAGGAAGGCCCCATCAAGGCCCCAAAAGGGATATTATAAATATGTCCCTAAGACCCATTATTACAAGCCTTCAAATATCCACCTTCATAGCTCTAAACAAGAGAAATGGAATAAGTTAACTTGCTTCTTGTGTGGCAAGACTGGCCATACTTCAAATAAATGTCCAATTGGCTAAGAATCCAAGAAAAATAGAGGCAAGAAATCTCAGCCTCAAAATGTACAGAGAAAAGCTGTTAAAATAGAATCTCCCATAATATGCATGAAATGTGGTTCAAGAAGTCACAAAACATACCATTTTCCCAATGTCGTAATCAGAGAACAAGCACAGCAACAACAACTTGAGGAATCATCCACTGGATCTTGCAGTCTACAGAGGCAAAATCTGATCTACATGGGGTGCAGTCTATAGGACAACCACACCCTTCAGGAATACAACATAACCACAGACTTGACCATCATCATCAACCTCCGTCTACGAGGTGGATGTTCAGGAACCAGCTCAAAGAATACAAGCTCCAAGAACATAGGCTCCTTCAAGGATGCTATGAAGGGTAAGGGGAAAGCTCAAGTCAATCCAACAACAACCCTTGTTCTTCCTGGGCCCTACATAGTTGAACAAAAAACTATGAATCCTTCTCTCATCATTGCAATTCCTGAGGTAAATGACTTATAATCAGATCTATTTTCTCACTCTATTATCTATAGATTCAATGGTTACTAGCCCAAATCAGGTGATCTGCACCACTGGATCCATACCACTTGGAGACCAAATTGTGAAATCTACTTATGCCCTAAGGGATTATTTATAGTAAGATTCAACACATAACAGGAAAAGGAATTCATCCTTAATAAGGGGCCATTGTTCTGGGGCAGCACAGGGCTCTACATCACTCCATGGTTTCCAGATTTTGATGCCAATACAATGGTGGTATCAAAGATACCAGTCTGGGTTAGGTTGAATAACCTCCCATTACACTTCTAGCATCACAAGGTTTTAATAGCTATAGGGAATACCCTGGGGAAATTTTGAACGATTGATGACAACAGACTAGCAAAGGGAATATTTACCTTTGCCAAAATATGTGTCGAAGTAGATCTCATCCAGGGACTACCAGAAAGTATAATATTGAATTTTAAGAACATTCAGTGGACACAATCTTTGGATTACGAAAATATAACATTCTGATGTTGAGGATGTATACAAACAGGCCACCTTCTTAGTGCTTGTCCACAGGCAAGAAACATCCCCAATCGGAACAAGAAGCAACAAAGGAAGCCTAAAGGATGGAAAGACACAGTGCCATTGGATGAAGAAGAAGATGTAGTAGACACCACAAAATTTAAAGTAGAAAAGGATGAACAAAAAATCCATCCCAACAAGAAAAAGAAAGAGGAAGCTCCCAACAACCTCTACAAAAATAAGACCTCCAAACAACAGAAAAGGAAATATCTAGAACCAAGAGAACTCATGGATCTGAAGGATCCGAGTCGGACAAGGATTCTCCCACAACTATAACAGAAAATCAGCTCTCCATAGTAACCACTACCCTTGACTCTGGGGGATGGCAAAAGGTGGAGAAAAAGAAAGGGAGAAAAGAATAGTTTCCACTTCATTTTTTTATTCTTTTGGTTTCTGTGAAAACCAGATCAATATCTTTGCATATGCTTTTGCATCTACAAAATGTAATTTTATCTTATGAATAAAATTACGACTTTTTCCATGGGAAAAAAATAGAAGACTGTCAATGCCATTATTCTAATGATTCTGACTTTGATTATTCCAGTGATTCCTCAGGTGATGATCCACTAGCTATCCAAAAGAAACCGCACAAAGAAAAAGTGTTAATCGCTCAAACATCTGAAGAAGATGAACTAAAGATTCTAGCACAAATCCGTGATGTGGAAGAAGGAGAAATGAAGAACAGACTCCTTGAAGCATTCCTTGACCAGTTGCATTCCTCAAATTCTTCCAAGAGAACTTCCAAAAAACCACTTTTCGTGGACGCCTCTTATGAAAGAAACACAAAATCTTTTCAAAGACACCAACGGTAGGAGAAAGTTTGTTCACTCACTTTGGGGGAGGTAAGTAAAGAAATCCACCACCTCAAATCTGAAATCTCTACTTTAAAGTCCAAAGTAGAAGAGCTAGAGAAAGGAAAACAACCTCTAGAGCAAAATACCACTGCAAATACAACTACATATAGTTGGCATGATGCACCAATTTCTAATGAGAAAAACGTTGAAATTTTGAGGAAAAAAGGGATCTTGCAACAGGTTTTAGAGAAATGAGAATTCTAGCAGTAGAATACCAACAACATCATGTTCATGCAGATATCTATATACAAAATGAAATGTTTTCATTAACTGCGCTAATAGATCCAAGTGTAGATGTAAATATTTTGAATACCAAAGTTATTCCTACAAAGTATTGGGTTTCAAAAAATAGGAAAGTTATAGGAATGGGAAACAAGACACTCAGATATGAAGTCCCTAAAGCTTCCCTATGCTTTGATCAACACTACATAAAGCTGAAATTTTTAGTAGCAGACATTCCAGTCGACTGCATATTAGGAAATGTCTTCCTAGTTGCAGTAGAGCCACATGGATAAATCAGATTTAAAGGAAATAGAGTTGGATACTTTATTATTGTCCCTACATCATATGGCAATTTCAAAAGAATTGAAATGCCATATGTTTCAAATCCTAGAGTATCCACTATGGTCCAAGCTATGAAAGAATTGGACAGGGCAGAGCCAAAATTAATAGATCTCAAAGATCTAAAGTCTACAATTCTGGTAGAATAACAAATGAAAAATCCTGTAAATCAGAAAATGTATTGAAGAAGAATGTTGTCTAAGGAACCAAATGCTTTCTGGCATAGAAAGCAACATTCTGTTGAATTACCCTACAAAGCAGAATATGCAGGAAAACTCTGCAAGAGCAGAGTTATTCCTATGAACAAGGAATACAGGGTTCTTTGTGAAAAAGAAATCAAACAATTATTGGATAGAAAGCTAATCAGAGAATATAACAGCCCTTGGAATTGTTATGGTTTTGTTGAAGCCTTGAAAATCAGGTCAACAACAAGGGGGATAACCATCCTGTCTGAACCTTGAATATTCCAATTACCCATATCTAATTAGGAATATTACAGTCTCCCCCGGAAAAATGTTGCTTGTCCTCAAGCAGCTGAAGTGATGGATGTTGTAAGATCTCCTCACTCTCCTAAGTGGCATCCTCATCCGATAAATTCTTCCACCTCACCAAGAATTCCCGGACTGTCCTGCTCTGCAACTGTCTCTCCCTAGAGTCAATAATAGCCTCCAGCTGCAATACCAAATGCCCCCCATCATCCATGGGTGGTATCTCATCCGTCACGATCACCTGCTGCCCCAATGCCTTCTTCAAGCATGATACATGAAAAATGTTATGATCCTGCTGCCTTGGGGTAGCTCCAACTCATATGCAACCTATCCAATCCTGCGTATCACCCTGTATGGCCCATAAAAGTTGGGCTTGAGCTTCTCAGCCCCCTTCTGCTTCAGCGATGATTGTCTGTATGGCTGTAATTGTAGGTAGACCATGTCCCCTACCTCAAACTGTCTCTCCACCCGACCCCTGTCAGCATACAACTTCTGCTGGTTTTGCATTGTAGCCATGTTATCCTTGAGAGCTCGGAGGATATCCTGACTCTCTTGGATCCAAATCTTGGCTCTAGGAGCCTTTCTATCACCAAACATCACGCCAGAAAAAGATAAAGGATGATACCCATATAAGGCATAGAATGGTGACATACCAATGGAAATGTGATGTGAAGTATTGTAGCAATATTCTCCCGGATGCAGCCACTTCAGCCATGCTTGTTGTTGCCCACTGACATAGTTACGCAAGTAGCCATCTAGCCACTTGTTAACTATCTCCTTCTGTCCGTCCATCTGTGGGTGATAGTTGGTACTCAGTGTCAACTCCATCCCCACCAATCGGAAAATCTCCTGCCAAAACCCGCCCATGACACGGCTGTCCCTATCACTGATGATGGTCTTAGGAAGACCATTTAGCCTAAAGATCTCCCTAAAGAACAGCTCGACCACCTATGTTGTTGTATAGTGTGTGGATATGGCAAAGAAATGTGTGTACTACATCAGTCGATCAACGACGACAAAGATACAATCCTTGCCCTGTACCATGGGAAACCCTGTGATGAAATCCATCAAAATAATCTCCCATTTTGCCTCCGAAATGAGAAGAGGCTGCAATAATCCTGCGGGATGGCTCATCTCTCCCTTGTTCCTCTGGCAAACATCGCACTCCGGGATGTGTTGGAGTACGTCCTCCTTGAGGCCCTTCCATGAGAACCTCTCCCTAATGGCCGTGTAGGTTTTGGTAAAACCCTGATGTCCTGCCAATGGGGAATCATGTGATGCCTGGAGTATCTTCTTCTTGAGCTGAGACCCCTCAGTCAAGAAGATCCGGTCCCTGTAGTAAATGATCTCATCGAGCACCCTGTACCTGTCATCTGCCATTTTCCCATCCAGAACCTCACATGCAAATCTATCCTTGGAGTACTCTACTAAGAGTCGAGCCCTCCAATCTGTATCCAAGCTCATAAGAGACAACGTGGCTGGTCTACGTGAAAAGGCATCTGCTACCAAGTTGTTCTTACCTTTGACATACTCAATGTCAAAGTCATATTCTTCGATCTTATTGATCCACTTCTGCTGCCTCTCCTATAGTTGCTTCTGGTCCAAAAAGAACTTGAGGCTGTTGTGATTAGTCCTCACCTTGAACCTGTTTCCTACCAAATATTGATGGTACTTAGCCAATGCATGCATGATGGCCAGCATCTCCTTGTTGTAAATGGAATACAACCTCTCGTGTGGAGGGAACTTCCAGCTCTCAAATGCTATAGGGTGACCTCCCTACATCAATACTGCATCGATCCCCTCTCCAGACGCATCACACTCCAAAACAAATGGCTATGTGAAATCTGGAAATGCAAGCAACTCCTGGATAGCCCGCTCAATCTCATCCCGATAGGCCTTGGGGTGCCTATAGGGGGTGGTAATCACGGCCTGTATGCCCTACTCAAGCTCGATGGTGTGCTCAAACCCCCAATCTGGTGGCTGTCCTGGTGGAATCTCCCCAAACACTATGGCATGCCAATCAAGGATAGACTGTATCTCTGGGTGTACTGTCTACCCTGTAGTTCCTACCTCTGATGCATGCAGCTCCACTGCCCACTCTATGTCTCCTTTTCGGAAGACTGCCTCTATTCGATGAGCTGAGACAGCCTGAGGCGGATATGTGTGTCGTCCCCGTATCTTCTCATGCCTCCCTGTCTTCTCATCATCCCACTCCATCTCCAGGGTCTTCCAATCTATCGTGGCCTTCCCTAGAGTGATAAGCCACTGAACACCCAGTATCATGTTGGTGTCCGGAATATCGCCCATGAAAAAGTGGTCAGTCAATGTGTAGGTTCCCATCGTCACTAAAAGCTCTGGAACATAATGAGCACATGTCATGGTCTGATCTCCTGGGACCAAGACTGAAAACCCATCGAAGCTCTCTATATGTATACCTCTCCACTCAACAAACTGGGCATCGATGAAGTTGTGGGTTGCCCCACTGTCAACCAAAACTGATACACGCTAGCCACATACTATCCCTCGTACGTGTAGCATCAGATACTTGGGAACTCCCTGCAACGCTGCAAGGGTTGCTCCGGTGGGTGCAAAAGATGCACCACTTGTTGGTGGTGTTGGAGGTGGAAAAGGTCCCTGTATGGCATGGCTATCTCCTGCCTTCACATCCTCCTTGTCATCCTCTTCTCCACTGCTCTCAGAGAAGACCTCAATAAAATGTGCTTTACCAGCAACACATCTATGTCTTGGTGCCCATGGCTCCTGATAAGTGAAACACAACTGCTTCTTCAATCATCGTCAAGTTGTACTCATCCTGGATTCCCCTTGGAGGTGGAATCCTCACATCCTTCCCCTTAGACTGGAAAGTCTGTCTTTGGGGGTAAGGTGTCCCGATCCTGGGTAAGACATCCTATAAGTCCCAGGTCCTACTGATAGTGTCCTGGAGCATAGCTAGTCTAGTGGATTGGACTAGACCCAGAAGTGGCTTTGCTAACCCCTCAACATACTTATAGACCCTCCCTGTCGTGGAGAGGACTGGCACCATCACGGAGACCCTTAAGAAATCTGCAATGTAGGTCTTTGGGCTCCCTATCTGTTTGAGCCTCGTCAGCTCAATGAAATGCTGCTCTAGATCCCTCCAATCAAATTGCTCCATCAGTCTCCTGGTAAAATCTGCATATGACGTCACTATGGAGTTCCCTAATGTAACCATCCCATGAAACCACCAATCCTGGGCCTCGCCATCCAAATGTAACGTTGCCACATTGATGGAATCTACCTCCGACATCTGGTTAAGCTGGAAATAAATGTCCAGCTTCTCCACCCAAGGCTTTTCCGAACTGTTTGATGAGCCATCAAACGTAGTCCAGTGGAATCTGCTCGCTGCACGGTGGGTGTCGCCATCATGGTAATGTCGATACCCTCTATGATGATCGTGGGGTCTACTATCCCGCTAAAGCTGAACAAAATCTCTAAATGAGAGGGCTTCCCTGAACTCCTGCCCATAGGCCTGGTACTCTGCAAAATAATTTCCCATATGGCCGAGCTCTGCCTCTTGCTGGGCTACGACCCCCGTGTCCACTCCTAAG
>APFE030103937.1:5168-30468 GCA_000404065.3 Pinus taeda | reverse complement strand
AGGAAGAAAAGGATCAAGAAACATCAAAAGAAGAGGATATACGCCAGGACCCCACCCCAGAGAAAGAAGAAATAAATCAGACCATATCTTGTAAAGCATTGGCAAGAATTACCACTCCTCAAACTCTCAAGATAGAAGGACATATCAAGAAGAAAAAGGTGCAAGAAGTGAAAGATCACATCGAGAAAGAAGAAATGAATCCAACCATATCTTGTAATTCGTTGGTCGAAATTACCACTCCTCAAAATATCATGATAGAAGGACATATCAAGAATAAAAATGTTCAAGAAGTGAAAGATCACATCGAGCATCAAGAAATGAATCCGACCATATCTTGTAAAGGATTGGAAGAAATTACCACTCCTCAAACTCTAGAGATAAAAGGACATATCAAGAAGAAAAAGGTTCAAGCAGTGAAAGATCACATCGAGCATCAACAACAAGTTCTCCAACTTTTAAAGGATAAAACCACTTGGGTGCAAAATCAAACGAAACAATAGGTAGATCAACATCGTAGTGAAAAATGTTTTGATGCAGGTGATTGGGTATTTTTACTGCTACATCTCAAGCAAGCTATTTATGAGAAGGAAATGTTGGCAATACTACATGCACTTAAGAAATGACAACCTTATTGAATGGGAAGACACTTCAAGGTAAAAATGGATCATGATAGTCTTAAATAATTTTTAGAACAACTATTATCTTAGAAGAAAAGAAAAAATGGGTCACAAATATGTTGGGTTATGACTTTGACATCATTTATAGAAAAGGGAAGCAAAATTTTGTTGCAGATGCAATCTAAAAAAAGGATGAGGATGTGGAAGCATTATTTTGTGCTATTTCTATTATCCAACCAGATTGGCTAAACAAAGCAAGGGATGAATTGAATAAGGATGAAGAAGTATGGTCACTCATTCAAAAGTTGCAGAAGATCCCAATTCAAACAATATTGCCAGAACTTGAAGCGGAAGTAAAAATCATATTGGAACCTAGAGCAGTCACAGAAACAAGAACCCGACAACTACGAAATCAATCAATTTCAAAGTATCTCATCAAGTGGAAGAACTTACCCACTGAAGATTCCACCTTGGAGGACAATAATTTTATACAGAAGCATCAAGAACTACTCAAGCGTTGAGGACAACACTTTTTGAAGGAGAGGGGAATGTTAGGCCCCTATTCTACTATTGTAACCCCATATTGTTATTAGTACAACCCCCTTATTATATTGTTATACCCATGTAGTCCCCATATTGTTGCTATTGTGCCCCATAGAAGCCCACTATTGTTATTATTGTGCCCTTACATTATTATTGTTATGTCGGCTCTAATTATATTATGACCCCTTAGACTCCTATATATAGAAAGGAGGTCTTTTCATTTGTATCATATAAGAATTATTTATATGTTCAATGTAAAGGAGGTTTCCCCCTCGAAGAGGCTGAATTCTAAGGCGTTTATCTTTCTTTTCTACCTTTTTGTGAGCTGGTTTCATAACATTTGGTATCAGAGCTTTGAATTCTAAAGTTTCGATGCTCCAAACAGGTCATCGTCGCATTTGCATTATAACTTTTTTCCTACGACGTTTCAGATGCTAAAACAAAAACCCATTTGGGCGAAAATCGTTATGAACCTCGGGTCCAAATTTCAGAGCTTTTCGCGATACATTTGCGGAGATATGATCTGAGGAAGTTGGCCTTTTTGCAAACTCTCGAATTGCATTCCAAACAGGTGCCCGGAAAATTAGTCATAACTTTTGTTTTGAGCATCAGATTGAAATTTTATATCCTTTAGAAGTTGAAGAACCCAACAGTTTCTCATTCAAATTTTATTAATGAAAAGAAAAAAAGGGGTTTTTCCCAGTTGGGTTCCCCTGTAAATCATTGTGTTCTTGTGGTGTTTTAATGGTTGCATGTGTTTCTAAATTGTGATTTCCATTTCACAGAATAGTAGAGGAAATTTGTAATATCTTGTTCTCAGTTCGAATACATTATTAGTGGCATTTTGTTTATTAATTTATGGATGGTATCAAAGCAAAAATCACACTAGAAGTTACTTTGTAGAGCTTCTTCTTCAGAGATTTCGATTTGTAGATTCAGTGAAGCAGTTTTCTTCCATGCGAGAAAATGTCTTCCAACGAATTGAGATTGGAGTTTTGCCTTGAGGGAACCTCGAATTTCATAACCTGGAAGGAAAAAATGGAAGAAATGCTCGATGATAATGGTGTGCTGGAGTACACCAGAATTGACATTCCAAGGCAAACAATATCAGATGCACAACAATTAGTCCAATGGAAGAAGGATACCACAAAAGCTAGGAGGATCATCCTGGAGGGTGTGAGAGACCACATAGTCTTGAATTTACATGGAAAGGAGACTCCCTTTTCTATGTGAAATACATTCACTAGGCTATTTCAAAATGGTAGTGAGGCCAAGAAATTGGCATTGAGGGACAAACTTAGAAACATCTGCATGCAACAAGGAGAAACCATTTCATATTACCTCTCTATGTTCACTCAATGTTGATATGAGCTTGGAGGAGTTGAGGAAAATATTCCCTCTTAATAACTAGTGAATATATCTCTCCAAGTCCTTCCAAAATCTTGGCACATCTACTAATACTTTGTAAATGGAAGGGAAAAATTACCAAATTGGGAGAGACTCTAGTATGATCTAGTGTAGGAAGAAATTTGGTGAAACACTAGAGATGGAGTAACATCCACATCCGAGGAGGAAGAGAAATTTTCCTTGGTTGGGAAGGGCAAGAAGGCCCAAAGCAAACCAATGACCAACCAAAACAATGGCAAGAAGGACTTGAGCAAGATAAAATGTTTTCACTGCCATGGATTTGGGCACTATGCAACAAAGTGTTTGCACAAGAAGTCTAACAAGAAGCCTTCAGGAGGAGTAGGAGGTGAAGCACTTGCATCACAATTCGAATTGGACTTTGTTGAAGAATATAACTAATATCAGTCTTCATAATTGTACTTGTCAAAGAAAAAATAATATTAAATAAAATGACTTATTAAAGCATGGATTTCATGCTTGGGTCTATATTTTCTAGGTCAAATCCTCCATTGAAGGCTTCTAGGTTTTGTCTTGAGTCATTAGAGTCATTGTCATTTTTATTAGACCCTTTTTGGGTTTTTGTATCATGTAAAAATAATTATTTTTGAGTCAAAAGGGTTATTTTTCACCTCCAAAAAAAGTTGGCCCCATCCCCACGAAGTTGGCCTACATTAGGGAAATTCGACCCACATAAAGGTTATATTAAGAGAGGGAATTCAACCTATTTGGAGCATTCGCTCAATAAGTTTGATCTTCAAGGAATAGAGGAAGAAAAGAGAGTGAAGTAGTTGGAGAAGGACGAAATTTGTTGGGAAAAACTAAATCAAGTTTCTAGGCTATCTTTTTCTCACACATACAAAGTTTCTAGGCAGTTGATGGGCCAAAATACTATGTCTACTACAAGACCAAAATTCTATTGCTGGGGGTCGAAGTTTTGTTGCTGGGGGGCTAAATTCTAGATTGAAGTTGTTGTTCGGGAGCTATCACCTAGATATTTTGTCAAGTATCATATATTGAAGGGAAGGGCTAGCTTGGTGGTTGGAGGAGATCTTTGTCTAGGTCCAAGAAGTCTGGAAGTGTCATCTTGATTTGAATCTACTAAAGGAAAAGTTTTGACTAGGTTTTCCCCTTGTAGGGGTTTTTCCCTGGCTAAGCACCTACATCTTGTGTCTCTTGTTCTCGTGGTCTTCATATACATATAATTTGGTAATTTCTTGATGAAATATAAACTAATTAATAAGTAAAAGGAGCTAACATAATTCACAAGTAATTATCAAGAAAGAGGATTCAAACCCTAATTCCTATAAGCATTTATTTATCAACATGGTATCAGAGCTAAGATTGAAGAAGGTTAAATATTATTTCATTAGCTTGGAAGAAAATGTTACTCCTCTATGGAAATTTACTTGAAGATGGTATTCAATATCGTGAGAACTTCTAAAAGTTGGATTGGAAGAATCATCTATAATATATCTATGAGAGTCAAGAGTGAAATATTCTTAGTTGCACTTACAGGTACTCTTGATGATGACAACACATGGATAATTGATAGTGGAGCCTAAAGACATATGACGGGAGAAAGTGGACAACATACTTTATCAAGGGAACCATCATCCCATGAAATGGAGCTAGGAGACAACAACAATTATGCAGTCAAGGGCTTTGGATCTACATCATTAAAGCTAGAAAGTGGAGCAAAGCTACACCTCAACAACATTCTCTATGTCTCAGGTCGGAAAAAAGAATTTAATTTCCATTTTTTGTTTATAAGATAAAGGGGGTAGGGTTTCCTTTGTAGATGGTAAATCTTTGGTTTTGGGAAAGGTTTCAAGTATTGAAAAGGCAAAAGTTATTGGAGTTCGTGAAGGAAGGATATATAGAGTTATAACATCATCTCCTTAAGCCATAGTTCACATGGAGATCAATCCTATCAAACTATGGTATAGAAGATATGGGCATATTCATTACAAGATAATTCCTTCACCTAGTCAAATGGTAAAGGGCATCCCTAACATCAAAGAAGATCATGAAGGAGTATGCAAGGGATGTGCTTTGGGAAAGAATACAAGGAATCCTTTTACAATCAGTGATACGAGGTCTAAGGAGATCTTATACCTCATTCATTCCGATGTGTATGGGCCAATGTCTAAAAATTCTCTTGGAGACCTTATTTATTATGTGACCTTCATTGATGATCATTCTAGAAATAAATGGCTCTATCTTCTCAAGACAAAGGACGAAGTATTTGAAAAGTTCAAGGAGTTTAGATATGAAGTGGAAACCTTAACCGAAAGAAAGATAAATACTTTGAGATCAAACAATGGTGGGAAATACACTTCAAAAGAATTAATTGCATATGGTAAAGAAATAGGTATTAAGAGGGAGCTCATTGTTCGATACAACCCCGAGTAGAATGGAGTTGCATAAATAAAAAAATACAACAATTTAAGAATGTATATGAACTATGATATTTGATCAAGATCTACCAAAGTTTCTATGGGGAGAAGCATCAACGACAACAATAATACACAAAATAGAAGTCCTCATTGAATCCTTGATAATATGACACCAGAAGAAGCATTCACTGGGAAGAAGCCGTGTGTAGACTATCTTCAAAATTTTGGGTGTCCCGCATACTTCCATGTTCCAAACTACAAGAAAAAGAAATTGGATTCTACAAGTATAAAAGGGATCTTCGTTGGTTACAATATTTCTTCAAAAGCTTATAGAATCTACATCAAGGAAGGAAGACAAATTGAAGTTAGCAGGGATGTTATATTTGATGAAAATCATGCCTACAAAAGATCCAAGAATATACCAATCAAATCTGATGATGAAGATGTACCACCATTTGAATAAGAAGAGCATCATGACAAGATAACTACAAACTAGGAAGAAGAAGAAGAAGAACCAAGTGAACCTATTCAGCTTGTAATCATTCTCGAAACAAAGAAAAGGCCAAATTGGTTAGAATATACACTTGAAGATGTCGAAGGACATGGAGCTACTAAAGGAACTTTTAGAGGAAGCCAAAGAGATATTTAGGTGGATATTTAGGGGTTTAAAGCAACTTACAAGGGTGGATACATGAAACATGATTTGGGTAGTCAATCCAAGGCTTGATAGGTATTTTGAGGCAATAATCTCTAGATTCGGGATCCAAATGGAGGCAATCCATTAGGTTTTTACTTTTTGAGTATTCACCTCGATTTGTCAAGTTTATCAAGCAAGTTTTAGGCTGATTGAAGGGCATTATTGTTTGCAAATTTGTTAGATCATCTTACAGCCGTCAACATTTGGGCAACTATTTTCCTGCCAATTAGTAGATCTCTTTCAGATTTCAGAACACTATTCTCCTTGTATTCTAGTGGTTGCTTTAGATCAATTTTGTAACATAATAAATTTAGTTTTGTCTCATCATTTTTGTCATTTATGTGTTCATTCCCTTGCTGCAAAAAGATCAAAAAAAGGCAGAGTGCACATCTGCCATTATTCCCATATCTTTGTTGTAACATTTTAGATACATTTCATTTAATGCAAAAGAAGTTTATGCTCCCATTTATTCACTCAATGTCATGCACACTGATTTTGTGATTTTTCATTATTTTCAATCCACAATAGTTCTTTCTTGTTGCATTTACTATTTTGAAAGGAAAATGTAGTAAACAGATCATGTTTATTACTGATTGACATAACATATTTATGTAGTTATAAGAATATATTCAATAATATGATTAATATGAATGACGAGATTGATGATGTTACAATAATCCTCATACTAGTCATGAGATGAAGGGTTGTGTGCCTTTTGACCTTTTATTAACTTCATGATATTGTTACTATTATTATGGGTACCAAGCATAATAGCTTAGGTACACCCGCGTACATGGCTCTTGAATACATTTATCATGGGAAAGTGACCCCAAATATTGATATCTATGGTTTTGGCATTGTGTTTTTTGAGATTCTATCTGGGCAACATCCCATTATGATCAAGGGAGAAAAATTTCTCTTGGATGAAACCATAGGCCCTCTATTGGAAGTCAACAATCCAACAGAAGAATCGAATGGTTGGATAGATCCTTCATTGCATGAAGTATATGCCATATACTAGGCTATGGCCCTAGAAAAACTTGTAAAGTCACGTGTTGAACAAAATCCATTAATCAGGCCCATTATTGATCATGTGCTCAAAATTAGGCTTAAAAATCAAAGTGTCAGAATCTTGTTAAACTTAGTTTTAGATCGAAGAGCTCATCATTCTAATTCCAACTGTGCTAACAACACTCAAATCTGAGCTCGTATGTAGAAGTTAGAGTAAGTCAAAGTTGAGGTTTGACTTTCTCACATGGCAGGATTGGATGACGTGGCAGGTTCCATCAATGAACCAGGAGGCGTCAATTGGTAGGCCACCATTGGTCCTTGCATTTCACGAATCGCACATAAGTGAAGGGAGGCGTTACAAAATCGGCCCCCAACAAGATCAGGGTTGTGATGCAATAATCGCATATCGCAACAGGGAAGCGGGTTGGCATTACAAAATTGACCCCTGGCAAGTACCGGGTTGCGATGCGACTGCACATCTCACATGGCACTACAGAATCAACCCCGATAGGTTTGGGTTGTGATGTGATATCGCAATTTCAAATCAAAACAAGTGCAAAGTCCTGCATATACAAGAACCCGGTACTCCGTCGACTGTGAAAGGATCCTGGATGTGATACATTTATAAGCTCTAGTTAAGAGTTCCATTGGGTCTGCCAAATCGCAAATGCATTATCACACGCTTGTTTCATTTTCCATAAGACAGCATGACTCCATCAATTGCAATCTGCGATGGATAGTCGGTGCCAACATATTATGGCTCGCCGCGCGGCAAAATTCTCGCTCGGTTAGTAGATTTTTAGAGTGAAATTGTGGGTTCATGTCGGATGTGGAGCAATTTGTGGAGCGAATAATGGGAAAAAAAGGGGAAGTCATAACTTCTTCAGGTTTTCACCAAATTGGATGCAAAAAGAGGCTAGATAGCCATTTTTGGACATTCTAGACTCATTGGAGTAGGTTTCAGAAACATTTGAGCATTGTAAAAACATATTTTTACACTTCTGATCATAATAGAGAAGCTCGAGCCATTGGAAGCTGGACCAAGGAGACATAGGCCAGGAGGGGTGAACTCCTTTATCATGTGCTTGTTCTAATGTGTTTTTGATGATGTTCTCTACATGTTTATGTTATTTTTCAGTTTCTAATTTATGTTAAATTGCTCATAAAATTAACATAAAAACTCTTCATTTCACTTGCAAAAATTCATGAATCCTTAAGCACAATGAAAGTATTTTGTTTATAATCTGAGAAATATATTAGCACTACAAACTAATAATTTAAATCAGATTGATTTGGTATCAGAGAACTAGGTTTGCTTTGTGAAAGAAGGATTTAATTGTTTGCAAGTTTATGTCATGCTTACAAGGTTAAAACTCAAAAGAGGTGAAGGAAAGCTGGTTGGAAGCCCTAAAGTTGGGTCAAGGGGATGGAGAACAAGGTTGCCACAATCTATAAAAACAGTTCAGCCTCAAGTTGCAGTTGAGACTCCAGAGATCATGTCTCATGAAGGAGAACCTACAAACATGACAAAAGATGAGAAGACCTTTAAAAAGGATTTCTTTGATATGACAGAGATGGTGAAGCTCCTCTATGAAATAGCAAGTTGTAAGGAGAAAGTTCCAAACCTCCCAAAGGAGAAGGTTGTTTAGGATAAGGTAATGGAAAAGGAGGTAATGGGAATGGAGACAAACCTCCACCCTCTCCAACATCTTCTTTATCTTCTTCTTCACAAGCATCTTCACACTCTTCCACTAATATAACCCTTACTCATACTCATCATCATTCTTCAAAAGGAACTGGTAAATCACCTTTTTTAAAACTTGATGTTAAATTCGATTTGTTCATGTATAATGGCGAAGTGAATGCAAAGAAGCTTGATAATTGGATTCGTTGGTTGGAGGTCTATTGTAGGATTCAAAACCTTCAAGAGGATGACATAAATATTCGGTTAGCTTCCTTGAGAATGAAGGGTGTAGCATTGGTATGGTTGGAATCAAAGACTCAAGAGGATATTAAAAAACACAGTAAGATCTCTATTTCTTGGAATGATTTCATTTCTGCAATCAAAAGACAATTCTACCCTCTAGATCATATGTAGAAAGCCATCATGAGTTGGTAGAACTTTAGACAACTTAAAGGTCAAAATGTGCAAGATTACACCCAAGAATTCAGAAAAAGGTCTTTGATGTTAGGTGTAGATTTGAAATCATAGGACACTTTGCCTAAGTACTGAGGAGGTTTACACGTTTACCTTAGGCATACTATCTTAATGTTTAATCCCAATAATTTAGACGATGTGTGTGTGCAATCCACTAATCTTGAGGCAATAGGGAAAAACACCCTAGAAGAAGGTAGTAAAAGTCCATTTAAGAGTAAAGGAAAGGATAAGTATTTCAAAGGGAAGACAAACAAAAATGTGTCTATCAAATATGAAGGAGAGAATGCAAACACTGTTCCAGAGAGGGTCATGATGAAGCTCACTGTTGGAAGTTTCATCCTGAAATGAGACCAAAAAGAAACAACAACAAGGGAAAACAGAAGACAACTGGAACCACTCAATAGGATTTGGGATATGATTCGGGCAATGAAACTAAAATTACAGCCATGGGGTTAAAAGGAAAAGAATCCATTGCCAACACTAGTTCTTCATACTCGCAAAATGATTGATCTCAAAACATAACAAGATTGATACGTTGTTCGATAACGGCTCTCAAGCCAATCTTATCTCTGAAAACATTGTCAAGAGTTTAAATCTGGAAACTATTCCACATCATAAATTGTATCCACTTGGATGGGTATGTGACAATGCGCAATTTCAGGTTACAAGAAAGTGTAAACTGAAATTCCCTATCACTGCAAAATTCATAGATGAAGTGGAGCTTGACATTGTGTCGTTAGATATCTATGACATCGATTTGGGCAGCCCATACCTTTGTGACAAAAAATCTATCTCCCATCAACATGAAAATAAATATCATTTATTCAAAAACGGAGTGGAATATATTGTGAGAGCTCACAACAAGAAAAAAAAATCGCTTGTTAATGCAGGGTAGATGAAAAGACTGGTGAATTCGAGCAAGAATTTTGTGCTTCTCATGATCAAACCCAAAAATGATGTTGATAATGAAGCTTTTAAAGGTTGTGATTAAAATTTGAAATCTGAATTGGTTTACATAGTTAACTAATATTCCGAAATGTTTCAGGAACCAAAGGGATTACCTAACAAGAGAGGAATCCAAAACGAGATACAGTTGCAACAAGATTGTCCTCTTCCTAACATTGGCATGTACAAGATATTAGTGATGGAAAGTGCATAAATTAAGACGAAAATCCAAGAGTTGTTGAATAAATGGATCATCAGACCATCTTTGTCACCTTGTGGTTCACCTATCGTCTTGGTTCCGAAGATGGATGGAACATGGAGCATGTGTGTGGACTTTCATGCATTGAACAAAATTACAGTAAAGAACCATTACCCACTGCCTCAAATAGATGATTTACTGGATCAATAGAAAGATGCAAAGTATTTTACTAAGTTGGACTTAAGAAGTGACTACCATCAAATTGGAATAGCTGAGGGAGACATTTGGAAGACAACGTTAAAAACAAAACAGGGTTTGTTTGAATGGCTAGTTATGTCGTTTGGTTTATGTAATTATCCTACTACATTCATGCGTGTGATGAATGATGTGTTGATGCCATTCCTTGATGAATTTTCAGTCTACTTAGATGACATCTTAATTTTTAGTAAACCTCGTGTTGAACATGTCATGCGTGTAAGAAAAGTACTTGATGTCTTGAAAAAATAATAGTTGTTTATGAAGGTGTCAAATTGCGAGTTTGGAAAGACATCTTTAGTTTACTTGGGTCATATTGTTGGAGGAGGTGAGTTGAAAATAGATCCCTCCAAGGTTGAAATCATTGTGAATTGGCCAAGGCCCTAGACAGTTACAGAGGTAAGAAGTTTTCTGGGAGCAACCCAATATTGGAGGAAATTCATTGTTAATTTTTCTCTTATACCTGCTCCTTTGCATGTGTTGACAAGCGTGAAGAAGTTTTTCAGTGGGGATGCAAACAACAAAAGGCCTTTGATGCATTGAAGCAAAAGATGAGTACAACTCCCGTACTCGCACTTCTAGACTTGAAGAAGTCATTTGAGATTAAGATAGATGCTAGTGACTACGCTATGGGTGTAGTCCTCATGCAGCATGGTAAGCCTATCTGTTTTCATTCGGAAACTTTTAATGGTGCAATGATTAACTATCCTACATATGACAAGGAATTGTATGCATTGGTGCAAAGTGTGAAAAAATGGAAACACTACCTGATGAGTAAGGAAACAATCATTCATACTGATCATCAACCATTACAATACTTGCATTCTCAATCAAAGTTGTAGCAATCAAGGAACTTCCAATGGATGGGTTTCCTTCAACAATTCCACTTGGTAGTTAGGTATAAGAAAGGTATCTACAATAAATTTGTTGATATGCTTTCTAGGTTGATTGTTAGTGTAGCTACTTTACTAAAACATAATTCTGTTTTACATGAAAGTTATATTGAGAAATATGCATTAGATAATGACTTTCAAGATGTTTATGCAAGATTCAGTCAAGGTAACCAAGTAGAGGAATTGGATTATCATTTGCATGATAACTTGTTTTACCATCTTGGCAAGCTTTGTATTCCACAGGGAGAAAGAGTTAACAACATAAGAGAGGCACATACTTCTCTTATTGTTGGTCATTTCGGTGTAAGAAAGACGATGGCACATCTACATAGGTATTTTTTATTGGCCTCGTATGCTTGAAAGTGTGTTCCATTTTATTAAGGGTTGATCATTATGTGCAATCAATAAGCCTAGTAATAGGAAGTTAGGATTGTACACACCACTTCCAGTTCCTTCACAACCGTGGGAGAGTGTTTCTGTGGATTTTGTAGGAGGTCTTCCATTGTCAAAAAGAGGTCATGATTATTTGTATGTAGTTGTGGATAGGTTCAACAAAATGTGTATTTTGATGCCATGTAAAAAGCAAGTTACAGCTGAACAAACTGCTCAGTTATTCTTTCATAATGTTTGGGTACATTTTGGATTGCCCACATCCATTGTTAGTGATCGAGATTCTCACTTTGTGGGGAATTTTTGGTCAAACTTGTGGGGATTCATGGACACCAAATTGAAAAAGATTACAAACTTTCATCCACAAACAAATGGTCGAATAGAAATATTGAACAGAACAATGATACATCTTCTGCATGGGTATTGCAGCAAGCATCCTAAGTTGTGGGATGAACAGTTGCACTATATTCAACATGCTTACAACCAAGCCAAGCACTCTTCCACTCAACTTCGTGATTTGAGGCATGCATGTGATACTTGCCTAAATCTCCTTAGGATTTTATTTCTGACAAAGATGTTTCTATTGAAGGTCATAGTGACATAGATAAAGCAAGAAATTTTATTGAACAAATACAATTAGTACACCAAAAGGTTCAAGAACAACTTGACAAAAGCCAAGGCAAGTACAAAGCAAGGCACGACAAGCATTGTCAAGATCACAAGTTCCAAGTTGATGATTAATTTTGGCTTCACATTAACAAAGAGAGGCTCCAAGGAGAAGGTAAAAAGATCAAACCAATTAGATATCGTCCATTTAGAATTTTGGAAAAAATTGGTAACAATGCCTTCAGGTTGGATTTGCCTTCATATATGCAAATTTATGTTATTGTTAATGTTGTATGAGCTTATTTTGATTTAAGATCAAGGAGAGAATATTCAAATTCCATCTATTGAAGACTTTTCTCTAGAATTCCTTGATGTTTTTAAGTAAGACACTATACTTGATAGAAGAACAAGAACATCAAAAAGGGGAAGTATCATTTATCTTCGAGTGGGGCTCAAGGGTACAATTCCTTCAAAAGTCAAATGGATAGAGGTTGGAAAGGTGAGGGAACTATACACTCACCTATTGAACAATTGAAAGTGATCCTTTTGGGGTCCAAAAGGCTTTCATTGGGGAGGAGTGGTTAGGTGCTCAAAATTAGGCTCAAATCAAAGTGTTAGAATCTTGTTAAACTTAGCTTCAGATCGAAGATCTCATCATTCTAATTCCAATGGCGTGAATGAAACTCAAAACCAAGCTCGTATGCAGAATTTAGAGCAAGTCAAAGTTCATGATTGACTTTCTCACATGGCAGGATTGGATGACGTGGCAGGTTCCATTAGCAAAGCAGGAGGCGCCAAGTGGTAGACCGCCATTGGTCCCCGCATTTCGCAAATCACACATCAACGAAGGGAGCTATTACAGAATAAGCCCCCGGCAAGATCAAGGTTGCGATGCGATAATCGCATATCGCACATCGCAATAGGGAAGCATGTCGGTGTTACAGAATCAGCCCTCGGCAGATACCGGGTTGCGATGTGATCGCACATTTCACACGACACTATATAATCGGCCCCGATAGATTTGGGTTGCAATGCGATATCACAATTGCAAATCACAACATAGTGCAAAGTATCGCATATACAAGACCCGGTACTCTGCCGATTGGAAAAGGATCCTGAACACGATACATTTATAAGCTCCAGTTAAGAGTTCCGTTGAATCGCAATCGCATATCACCTGCCTAGTTCACAGTCCATAAGACTGCAAGACTTCACCGATTGCAATTTGCGATGGACAGTTGGTGCTGACATATTATGGCCCACTACACAGCAAAATTCTCGCTCGATTAGTGGAATTTTGGACTGAAATTGTGGGTTCCTGTCGGATGTTGAGTAAATAATGGGAAAACAAGGGGAAGTCATAACTTCTTCATTTTTTTACTAAATTGGATGCAAAAAGAGGCTAGATATCCATTTTGGACATTATGGACTCATTGGAGTAGGTTTCAGAAACATTTGAGCATTGTAAACATAAATATTTACAGTTTTAAGCATAATAGAGAGCCCCAAGCCATAGGAAGCTAGACCAAGGAGACGTAGCCTAGGAGGGGTGGACTCATTTATCAAGTGCTTGTTGTAATGTTTTTTTGATGATGTTCTGTACATGTTTATTTTGTTGTTCAGTTTCTGATTTATGTTAAATTGCTCATAAAATTAACATAAAAACTCTTCATTTCACTTGCAAAAATTCATGAATCCTTAAGCACAATGAAAGCATTTTGTTTATAATATGAGGAAGATCTTAGCACTGCAAACTAATATTCTAAATCAGATCAACCATGGATAATATTAGTCAGACGAGATGTCTACCCAGGCAGAGGGTTTTCCTAGATTTTTCATTGATGTTTATATAGTTGAGATGCAAGGACCAAGAAGTTTGAGCTCACTCATGAGATAAAAATTGTAGGTGATTGTTCTGTAGTGGTTTCTTTCATTATTTTGATTACCTATTAAGAAAAAAAATTCATCGTTTCTTTGTGCAAGTTAGCCTCGCAACCATTACTTATATCTCAATAATGCTACAACCTTCCTCTAAAATTGTTGAACATAAGCTCAAATAGGATCCTCCCCTCCATGTTGTCAATTGAGAGAGTCCCCCTTCCCTTCCCTCTTCTAATCTACAAAATCCCCCCTCTCCTCCTCATATTTTCCTCATTAACTACAAAGATGAAGATGATGACACCTAATGACATCACACTAGATCCAACATTTGTAAGTAAAATCATGGTAATATTGTTAATTACTATTTTGATTTGATGTTTTTTTGGTCCTCTTAGTGTTTAATTTTTGTATTTGAAATTTTCAAGGAGAAGAGCAAGATGAGGAAGATAAACTATGGGGAAATGAAGAAATATTGTAGGAAATTTATGGTAAACGTGGGTTGGAGTTGGAGAGAAAAAGATACAAGGTCATAAGTTCTCATCTTTATGAATTTATATAAGTCATTTTTTTATTATTTCATTGTTTTACCTCTAAATTGTCAATGCTATAATTTATGATTTCATCTGCAACAACAATCCATGGAAAGGAATCCATGATGATGGAAAATGTCTAGTAATGATCTTGACGAGATGCAAAGATGGCGAGGATAAATTTTGATTTGCATTTAATGTTTATAGCTATATTTTTATTTTATTTTATATGATGTTGCTCTTATTTTATTCTAATCCCCTCTATAATAAAAAGTTAGCCAATGATGAGCTCTCCCTTGGTTATGATGATGCCCAGGTGGAGCTAAGGAACTAGATCTAGGATAGATAGTTGTGTGTTTTGAGCACAACCTCCCACATAATAAAATTAAGAAAATCCCTAGAACACATATGACACTGCAAGATGTTTGGGAGGTAGTTAGTGACAAGTAGAAGTGGTAGACAGATATGGTAATGGGCACCATTACCTGTATAAAGTGACCTTATACTATAACTATCTTTAACGGCTTCAAGAAGATATTGTGATTGTATTCTGACACCCACAAGAAGCATAACAATTTTTTCTACATTGGGGGAATGGGGACATGGGAATAGTATTTTTATTATTTCTTTCAATCACTTATAATCATCTAAGAGGATGTTTCCCTTTTTATTTTTTTTGTTATCATCTTAAATGAGGTTTCCTAGAATGGGATCCTTTTTCTTAATTTCTCATCATCACCTCAAAGGAGGTTTCCCAATATGGGCTTCTGCAATACTTCCCAACAAAAAATGTAATACTATTATTTATATAATATATAATTTTGACATCCTTTTAATGCCTTATTTGTTTTGTTGTTAGCAATGTTATAGTAGTGATTTTAAAAGTACATTTCATGTTGTCAATTGGGGTAATCTTGGGTGGTTGGGAAAAATGGTTGTTATCTCCCCCACCCAGGTTCAAATATTGTTGTAATGGATATGTTCCTATGAATATTGTTGTAATAACCCTCACTCTCCCTCTCAGGAAGAGAGAGAGGATGATTTCCCTTGAAAAAAATGTACATTTCATGTTTATAGAATAAATCATCCTTTCCTACTTAGATTTGAATTTGTTGTAAATGGTTTCACATTGTTGTGATACTTCAACCATTTTCCTGCTTAGATTGATATTTATGCCTTTAGTGTTGTGTTGTTTGAGATTCTATCAGGGCAACCTCCCATTATGATGAAGGGAACACATGTTCTCTTATCTGAAACCATAGGCCCTCTATTGGAAGCCAACAATCCAACAAAAGAATTGAAGGGCTAGATGGATCCTTCATTGCATGAAGTATATGCCATAGACTAGGCTTTGGCCTTGGCCAAACTTGAAAGGTCATGCGTTGAAGAAAATTCATTAGCCAGGCCCACCATGGATGAGATTACTGAGATACTTACAACATTAGCGGAGGCACCATCAGTTAAAGCAGAGATGTCAATTGGTGCCAAAAACATCAGTGATGTCTAAAGCAGGTGAAATAACAGAGATGTCAATGGATTCCAACAACATCAATAATTTTCAAAAGGTAGGTGAAATAGTTTAACTATTACAGGAATGTATCACGCATATATAAAAGAAAAAACCAGTTTTTTTCAAATTGTTTCCAACCCACCTAATTTACTTTGGTGGTTGTGTTTGTGAGCGCTTTCTTTATGAAATTCCTAATGTACAATCACTATTCATATAATAGTTAAAGAAAACAATTTATTCCAAAAAATAAATGTCCTTCAGATATCCAGTATAGGGTCTGTGGTAACCTATTATTGGCACCAAGGGATTCGATTACAATAAAAGTCCTCAACAATACAATCACATCTAATGTTACACCATTACCAGTTAAAAACATTTGTGAACAAAATATAGCATGGACAAACTTTTCCAACCACCAATAACCACAACTTTATGCAATGCACCAACATAGGATCAAAAATATTTTGAAGAAAAGCATGTGTGCCATAACTAGTCATATTGTAACCACTTTGATCCAAATTAGACTAAAACCAAACCAGAATTGAGTTGCAATTGAACAACTACGGGTATTACCATGCTCCACAACCTTGTGTAGTGATGCATGAGAACCCAAAATAGTTTCACAACATTCCCTCCTCACCCTACTGTCATCTAGAAAAGGCTATTTTGATGCAACTACGACTTAGCATATGCTCTTTAAAAGGATGAGAAAAACGTCCATTTCAACAGTGAATTTTTTGTCTGTTATTCCAAAAAAAACAATACCATGAGAAAATTTAAGAGTTATACCTTTGTCGTGATATTGGTTCATGATGTTACACCTAGATACAACTAGGCATAACAACCCAAAACATATGATGTTGGGCATATCACAAATAATTAATCATTCTGAATAAATTCAATATAGATTTCAAGGTAATGGGCAATGGGACAGAGTCTACAATTTTTCTTTCGATTATTGAAAAAATACTAGTATCAATGAGTAACAAGACTTGTGTCAGAAGCCTCTTTGTTAATCAGTCTACTCCCTCATTAGCAACAAAGACCAAAATTGTTTTATTGGCATCTTGACACATATACAAATTAAATAGTGATTTGACTTAAAAAAATATTTCGCAAGATTTCAGCCAAAAATCTAAAAGATAAAACTCAGTTAGACAACACCATAATTTTTTAATGGCAATGAAAAGACCATGAACTGATTACTTTTATAAAAATACATTTTTCCATATACATGGAATATATTACATTTGTCCATAAATTTGTCACCCATACAAAAAACCGTAATCATTGCAAGTTGGGGAAAAATAATACATTAACATGTTCTTCTTTAGTGAAAGAACCATGCGATGATATACCTAAGAAAAATTATAACAACAACCCATTCGCATACAAGGGACCTATCTTGACGATGATCAATGATTTCTGTTGCAATGGATGGTGATCCTATGTCATATTTGACATCTACGTCTGCACTTAAAAATGCTCTAGACATTATATCACTACACATATTTTGAATGTTTGAAAAGTAATCAATGGTAAAATATTGAAATTGACAACTCCAATTTATTACTTCCCTATAAAGGGGTTTTAAATTGACCTTCCAAACCCAATAGATGCCTTTCATTTGATTACATATTTTATCTGAGTTGGTGAAGACTTCAATATCATTGAAATCATGTTTTCTTCCCACTTTTAGCCCTTCAGTAAGGGAAATGTAGTATGTGTCATTGTTTGTTGTCCTTCCAGGAACTTCTCTCTTTCCATGGAGAACATGATATGTTTCCATATTGTGAAGGACAAATTTTAGAATTGCTCGACCTGGATTTGGAAAGCATGACACTTCAATGCATAAACTCTACTTTTGCAACATTTTTTACATTTAGAAGACCTGGAAAATAAGATAACAATAAATTCATATTAGACAGGTAGTCACTTATCTATTTATTAATACTCAACATGTTTTTTAGTGATATATAACTGAAAAAATCAGTTATATATTCATAATCTATTCCACTAACTGCTAATTCATTGAATAGTCATAAACCATTCCATTCTTCTTTCCTTTTAGGCCTTTCAAATATCAGTATAAGGAAAAACAACTTTAAAATATCATAACGCATATCTAACATCACAACAAAACAACTAGCATATCCAAGCAAGAAATGCACAACATTTGGGAACATTTTTGGTGGACACATCAAAGTGAAACAACCAGCCTCTCCAAGAAAGAACCACGAACCATCTGGGAACATTTTTGGCAAATAAATTGAAATGAAACAACCAACATTTCCAAGCAAAAGCCTCGTTGCATTTGGAAAAAAAATTTGTCGATACATAAAAATGAAACAACCAACATCTCCAAGCAAGAAACATATAACAAGCTGGGAAGGGAATAGTCAAGAAAGCCTCCCCGCAAAAATATAATAGGAATTGGGTAAAAGCAAATAACAACAAACCACCACAGCAAAAGTTTGTAGTTTGGGAACATTTTTGTCAGATACATCAAATTGAAAGAAGCATTGACACCATCCCTAGGCTAGAGAGAAATATAAATCATGGAACAATAAAGAAAAACAAATCTTAGCAGGATAGGCTTGGGATCTGGGAACATATTCTAGGGACGGGTCTTCCATGGAATGCTAAATCTAGCGAACAAGTTAGAAAGGTGGAATTAAAACAACTTGAAGTAGTAGATTCAAATTTTTCTATGCCTCCATTCACACCTTACATGGCCAAGCTACCTTAGCATAAAGGTCCCAAAGCATTTCATTCACAACTGTTTCCTCGTTATGGTAACTATTAGGGGCCGAATTTTTCAAGTGGGAAGGACCGAGTTGGTCTTCTCTAGGACAAGAAACCAATTGATTGGTTGGACCATTGTTGTTATTGCCATGATATCGGTTATGATACACAATATCAAGTTGAGATGTTGAAAGAAAATATTGCTTTCCTTGAATGCTTGGAGAAAACTCAGATGAAGACAAAAGGAACTCCTCTCATTACCTGAAATATTTGGAAAATTCAAGGGAACAAGTCGAACTTGTTATAATGAAAGCATTTGGTAAAACTTCCTAGAAGGTTTCGGTAAGTTTGTCTCTTTTTAAGAACAAGGTGTATTCAAATGCTCTCAACAAGACAAAATATTTGGCACTTTCCAGTTTTTTTAGATACAAAGAATATTGAATGTGTTATACTACAAAAGGTTAGATGATATATGGATCGAGTGCATGGGGAATATGCAGAGTGTTTTGACATTAAAGTAAGTGGACAAAGCATCAAGAATTGGAAAGAAACGCAAAGCAATAAAGATCTTAAGGAGTGGCTTCTTTCCTAAGAGGTTCACGGGTATAAGTTGCAATATGATTATGTGATTCAAAGAAATAGTTTAAATATAATAGTAAAGAATAATATTAGTACAGGTGTGTGTTGTCATGATGAAAAAATAAATTTTAATTTTAATCCTTGCTATCTCGATGCATCACATCCCTACTTCTGTGCATCCAAGGAGCCTTACATGCAAAGTTACACATTTTGATCGTTTACAAACCTGCAAAGCACACCGATCAACCTGAGGATATTAGACTTCAATATTACATATCTATTTTCCAATATCATATAAAAGAAGATGTCTACAAAGATGAAAGGACATTAGTGAGAATCAGAAACATTGTTTTCCATTGGAAATGTGTATAAGATCAAGGAGACTTAACTGCCACATCAAACAAATTAGACATAAAAGACCACAACTGGACTACTCAATTAAAATCATGAATGAAGTCTCATACTAATTTACAAATAAATTACATTGATATGAGTTATCCATATTTGGCTGTTTTTGCAAAAATGATGCCTTTATTGACAAGTTAAGTACATCATTCCCAACAACCCAGATTCTCTATGAATGCAAAGTTCAAGACAGTCAACAACAAAACCATTGTGTTAATAACAAAATATCAAAACAATATATGTTATCCAACTTTTTGCTGATATAAATATGCAGTGGATCCATGAAATGACATGTCCTTGTAGTTTCAATCCCACTCCAGCAAAAAATTGGTTGGTTTTTGTAAAAATCCATTACTAGTCTCAAAATGGTTTATTTGTAGCCTTTACAAACTTGTTTCTATTTTAACATTCTTTCTAGTTTCCTTATCAGGTTGTTCTCAAAGGTTCCACTAATCAAAGTTTCTCCTTGCAAGGACGTGATGGTTCATTAGGGATGAACATGTCACTTTGGGGAATTGAACACTGGTGAGGGCAACACCCTTCTTTCTCTGACCCAGAAAGCTCATATTGACTTGGTTTAGAAATCAAACCAAGATGAAATTTGGAAAATTATCTATTTTTCATGAAATTGGACAATGGCATGTGACCTCCAGCTTCATAGTCAACTGCCATGATGGCTTCCACTAATCAAAGGTTCTCCTTGGAGAGGCGTGTTCCACTAGGGACGAACCAACAAAAATTGGTGCGGGCAAGAACTGCACAAAAGGCAACATAATCCAAATTCTCGTGTCAAGAAAAAAAAATGGAAAAATATGCAAGCACATATGAATGATCATATCCATTGATTTCCATATCAAACATTAGGTTTACAGTAAAAAATTATATGGAATTTATGCTAGAATTTTCTATTTCAATTAGAAATCACAGATCTTTTCTATTTTCGTAATGTCTCCAATCCTTGTGAAGCTACTTTTACAGTAGTATGAGTGGGAGAAAATAAAGAGACATTAGTCTATTTAAACACCCATAGTGAGAATGACAAGTAGACTAAATGAACACAAAAATTATCACATAAGCAGACTGACGTAAACATTTCAACCTCAATATAAAACAAGAAACATAATGAAAGGGAGGGTTAGTGCTACACCACCATACATACTATCCATGCAATGAATTCACCTACAATTATCAAATAAAAATCTGATGCGTTCAAGTTAGAAGTGAAATTGGCAATTATCCAAACTTTGTGATTGAGAATAACTTCGCCAAAAACTAGACATATAAGGTTCAGCGCTAACACTCAAAAGTTCAAGTAAAGTCTATTGGTTGGCCCATTCAGTCATTTTGCCAAACCCACCGAGTAAGGTGACATTTATTTCTTTAATGGTATATTGAAGTGGGTATATATAACAATTAATGCTTAATTGTGTGAACCTTGCATGGTTGGGATTGACTTTCAGTAAGGACTAGCCTTGGGAATGTCAATCCCTTGTTACACTGAGCAACGAACCGTTCTGTAGCCCCTGTCATGAGTGGGGATCTATCCACATTTTATTTCTGTAATGGTATTTTGAATTGGGTTGGCTCTGGTTTAAGAATAAAATAGTGGGAGCTTCTCATAGTTATGTGAGATCCCATCCTTTTCATTAGATTAAAACCAATTGAGTGTGAAGCCAGAGGTCAGATGCCATTGTCCAATTTCTTGAAAGATATGGGCTAGCATCAATTTCTTGGTTTGGATTGTTATTTTTGACTCAACTATCAACCCCGGGCTTAAATCCAGGAAGCCTAGTTTAGCATTGCAAACATGTTTTGTAGCATCTTAATTACTCTTGTTTGTGCACACTACGTAGGCAAGTTGTGATTTGATGACAAATATGATAATTTTCCCAATTTCATCTTGGTTTGATTGTTGAATCTTGTAGTGGGCTGAATTGGAAGCCTAATACATGTTTAAAACTAGCATCACAAGCTGTGAACAAAGTTCAAAGTACGACCATAGGCACAAAAATCCCAACAGTGGTTATCTTGTATAATTACTATGAACTTCTGAGCACGAGATGCAAATGGTAGCAAGCCTAGTTAATGGCTATAACAAGAATGCCTCTGTTGGTTATGAGGATATAACTTAAGGACCTACATTCAGCGGATCCTCTGCTGATAGACCACAAGCTCCATCCTAGAATCCTATTTATTGAAATAATTTATCATTTTGATCTTGGAGGTTCAAAGAGTAGTAGTCTTAGCCTTTGCATTTGTCTTAGAGTATCTACAGTTGT
The DNA here is from genome assembly GCA_000404065.3 of Pinus taeda. Lineage (NCBI taxonomy): Eukaryota > Viridiplantae > Streptophyta > Pinopsida > Pinales > Pinaceae > Pinus > Pinus taeda. The sequence continues at coordinate 8,422 of APFE030103937.1, read as the reverse complement.
TTTGGTCACTCATGCCAGTAAAAACAAAATCCAGTAATACTCAAGGATTAAAATAACAGTCTACTATATCGAATAAGATACATGTTGTTTTTGGATGACAAGCTTTGTCCAGAAAAAAAGAAAAAAAAAACTAGGCAGCAGTATTCAAACCACAACCATTCAACAATTCCAAAGTTTCTTCCAAATTTGGGTGTATATTACACAAAGTAACGTATTGTCATGTCTAAAAGTTTTTTTGATTTCTTCCTTTGTTAGGCCACATTTCCTGATTGAGAAAATCACTTGCAACACCTCGCTATGGTGGAGTTGTGGACATTATTTCAGTTTGGTTATAGAAATTGGTGAATTTTATGGGGTGCTTTGCATAGAATGGAAGAGAAGGAAGCAGAGAAATCACGATTGAGGTAGAAATTTCCTTACCAGGAGAAATTGCGATCGTTGATTTGTTCTGTTCTGAGAAAGCTCGATTTGCGCAGGGAGAATGATAATTCAAAAATTGGAGGAATCATAATTGTAGAGTCATTCTATTATGAGAAAGCTAGTTTTGCACAGGGAGAATGGTAATTCGAAAATTGGAGGAATCATGATTATTGAGTCGTTTTGTTTTGAGAAAGCTTGTTTTTCACGAGGAGAATGGTAATTCAAAAATTTCGAATGGATGAATGCCCAGTTTTTTGACTTCACCCACCACCACCTTTGCCTTAACTCGACTAGCGTGGATAGCTACATCAAACTCCCATCGAATCGCCAGAGAATCCGAACAGATGTCGATGAGGGGAGTCAGAATTTTTTTCGGCTGGTGAACAAATCTTGGCAATTCCTCCACCTGATAGACTACTCCAAAAACAACCCAAAAATGCAAGAAGTATTTTCAAAACAATAATTGCTAATAAAAACTATTTTGAAAAGTAAATTGAAAATGATGCACTGAACAAAATCAAAGTACATAGGACAGTGGGAAATTCACCTAATGAACAATTAATGTAAATTTTGGGACTTGAAAAACCATGTGACCATAACATTTGAACTCTAGGCCTCACAAAAAAAAATTTAGGCAAAAATGATGTTGACACCTAATCATCAGGATTGGGTGAACATAATGTAAATAAATAAATAAGTAATATGAACAGTCATCAGGAGATGAAGTGAAGAGTGTCTCCCTCATGTATATAATGAAGATCAACTTGAAGGAATATGATATACAAATCAATTTTTCTTTGAGGAGTTACTGCCTAGCCTGACATGGTATCAGAGCCAGCTCCAAAATGAGTTGTAACTCCCTTATGCCATCTGTCCACTGCCCCTGTGGAGTCTATCTACTACCCCCTCCACAGTCGCTACTGCAAATCTTTGATAGTATCTGCACCCTCTGCACTCCCTGGGTTGTTCATAATTGTCCTCTCTGTGCTCTTCAGGCTCTCTGCCATAATCACTGTTGGCACGGTTTTCCTGTATACGTTTCTTTACCCACTTCCATCTCTAAGTTTTCCAAAAGAGGAGCGTTGAATCTCTACATCTCTGTGTCTTGAAACTCCTGGTCGGTTTCTCTGTGCATTGTGTTTTGAAGGTCATTTCTCTTGCATCTTGAACATTGGTCCATTGGTCGAGTCGTTGCTCCTGCATCTTGAACGCTGGTCTGTTGGTCAAGTCATTGCTCTTGCATCTTGAATGCACATGGTATGCGTTGAATATTGAACTGTTTTGAACATTGTTCATGGCATATATTAAATGTGTATGAAAGTTGATTTGAGCCATGCGTATGAAAGTTAAATGCGTTGAAAGTTGATGGAAAGTTGATTTGAGACATGCGTTGAATGAAGCATTATGTTATGATATGCGTTTAGGCCTGACACGCATTCAAGACCGTAGCAACAATTGGGTTGATATATTGGCTGCGTGTAAATTGAAAGTTGCATTTTTCATTGCATTGAATTTAAGTTGGGAGTGCTGCATGAAGGACCACTATATGCTTGGTATTAGAACGTTGTTGGTATCACACTCCTGGAACGTTGTTGGAACGTTGTTGGTGTCGAAATGTTGTTGGAACCCTGATATATACCTCTGTTGTATCCGTTGTAAAGTTTTGTGTCTAACGTTGTACAATTTTTTATATATTTATGGTATATTTAGGCTGCCATATATATATATACACAGTCACTCACCATATATTTCGGCTATCTCACCCATATATATTCTAAACTTTAACGTTGTCCAAATGAATGCCAATTGACATTTGAATTTGTTGTCCCATCATATCAGAATTATTTTTTTCCCATTAAGAGTAAAAGTTTTGCAGCAGAAGTTTTTTTTGTTACAGTATGCATTCAATCATATCCATCATGGGAATAGTTCTCACTGGCAAAGAGAACTATCTTGAGTGGTCCCAGATGATAAAACACACGCTCATTTTCAATGATTTGTGGAAAGGAGTGTGTGTTGTAGACGGAGACAAAGAGCCAAAATAGCCTACCTCAGACAAAGAGCTCATCATTTGGGACAACAAGAACAGCAAAGCTTATGCATTAATCGCAGCATCTGTAAATGAAGAGGTGAGTTGCCATATTTCGTCATTTTCAACTACTTTTGAAGCCTTACAAAAGCTTAAAGAACTCTATGACTCACATTCTTCACTTGAAGTTATTCAATTCATGATTAAACTCTTCACTCTTGAACTGCAAAATAATGATCCTCTTGCTCTTGCATCTAAAGTAAAGTCTATAATGCATGATATCAAATCCACTAGGGTTGAATTAGATATCCTCTTATCACTTTTCTCAGTGCACTTTATCCTACTTACTCCAATTATCTTGAGTCACTGCAAGAAAATGGAAATCTCAAGGATATCACCTTTGACTCTATTGTGAAAGTGTTTGCTGAAAGAGAGAAAGCTTTTGGAAAGAAGACAGCCCCTGAATCTTCTGAAGAGGTTGTGTGCCTTGCTCATAAAGAAAAGCATCTTGCTCAAGATTCTTCAAGAAGAAGAGGTGGTTGAAGAGGAAGAGGAAGATATTTCAGAGGCAGGGGGGGTAGACACTCTCAAGGAGAAAATGCATATTTGCACTGCTTACGCTGCAAAAAAAATGGATCAAATGATGCCTCTACATGCAAGCTACCATGGGACAAAAATTGAGCAGCAAAGAAACTAACAGAAAGGTAAAACTGATGATACAGACAAAGGTAAAGCACCTGAATCCACTCACTATGTTGTGGCACAATGTAATATTGGAGTAAATGAAGATTTATTTAATGCTTCA
>APFE030103936.1:14636-54362 GCA_000404065.3 Pinus taeda | reverse complement strand
TGCTTTTCTTGTTCATGCTCATTATTTATGGTATTGGTATGCAAAAATAAGTCAAAGTATAAATAAGAAAGATTTGGTAAAAGAATTAGATAATACTGATTCACCCCCCCCTTCAGTATTATTGTCAACAAACGTTGTATTATATTACAATCATATGCTCCGTTTAAAAGAACATGGTTTTGTACGACCCAGAAAAATACAGGAATAATTGAATTCATCTAAGTGTAGAGCTAAGAAAATCCCAAATGAAGATTATGTGCCTAATGAAAAGAGTAATGATTATTGGGTTCGTAGCCAAAATAAGGATACTCGTGACATTTGGTACAATGTCATATATAAGTGTTCTAATATACACTTCTGCAATTGCAATTGGGCCCTGAATGGAAATATCTGTAAACATGTATTGAAAGTTGAGATGTTAGTGAGTAACACTATTTTGGGTGAAAATGTAGCACTTGGTGTCACTGATCCCACTACAGAAAGGCCTAGAATTTTATTTGATTTGAATGAAACACCTATATTGGGCCCAAAAATCCAAACAAAGATTTCGCTATGCTTTGATTCTCCTCCCAATCTGAATTATCATAATGAAACAAGCATTGATAATTTGGATAATTTCTCATACAATGTTGAATCGACCAATGTACGACAAGATAGTGCATTCTCTGAAGATGATGAGATGAAACGTGTTAACTCATCAACTCATGAGAAATTGAGATCCATAATACCTACAAATTTGGAACAGGCATATGCATTAAACAACTTGGTAGACAAAGCATGTCAAGAATACAAAAAAAATGTTTTTCAATACTATAACTCCATCCAAGATCACTACCAAGAGAAAACATAATTTCTTGAGTCCAATAAATAAAAAGAGGCGATGTGGTCGCAAGTCAAAATTAGGGACAGATAAACTACAATTTGAAAGGGTTTGACAAGTTCATGCAAGGAAAAAAAGAATGGATGAACAATTGGAGTCATCTTCTCAAAAACAAAGAAATGTGGACCACACGCCTGAGATAATTCAAGATTCTATTATACCCAATATTGGTATGGAAATTTCACGTTATGCATTGTTTTACGTTAAATGCGATATATTATCATGTTCAACACATTTGCATAACTATATGAACTATTTTTATTGTTACAGCTGAGGGACCCACATCTCACAACATTCCAAATTGTCGAATTCATTTATTTGATGAATATGCTATTGAAAAAAGATCTAGCATTGGGAACACTGCTTCAGCCATTAACATCCCAATATCCTCCCCAAGGGTGCTCCCCCTATTGTCGAACCAATTAGGATGTATCATCGCCCACACCCACCACCTTTTTCCTCCATAAATTCTTCCATGCCCATAACCACCTCTGTAATACCTTCCCAATGCTCACCCCTACCCTTCAATCATCCACCATTCTCATTTTTCAATCGTCCACCCTTAACATTCCAATTTCCCCCCCTAGGTTAATCCCTCGACCTACAGTGATTCCCACTATGTACAACCGGTGGGGGTGTATCATCACCCACACCCACAACATTTTCCCTATTTCACATCCACCATGCCTTTATCCAGCACCCCTGAACCATGCCTATATCCGTCACCAAGTGCTCCACCATCTACCCAGGAATGGTTGTCTTCTTCATTGCCTCAAATCCTCATGGTGAGAATGAGTATTTGATCAAAATATCATCATGAATTAATGAAATTGATTATATGCCTTTCAATTTTTACAACTAATTGATTATTGTAATTTTTGCAGAGATATCAATTTGGAAATCACCTGGGAGTGCCAAGAGAGACGAGGGTGACTTATAGACCCATACTTTAGATCGATCATGATGTTGTTTTTCCATTATCTCATTTATGGGCATGAGATTCCATTATCTACGTTGGAAATGAAGTTCTATTTTGTAAAAAAGAAACATGTATAGTTGAACCTATTTTGAATAAAAATACATAAATTTATACTTGTGTTTAAGACAACATCTTCATTGAATTTTAAATCCTTATGTGGATGCGATGTTATATTCTATCAATGTTACATTACTTTTGCTGAATGTAGTTGTAACGGATTTTTCTTTTATTATTTACAAATTATCAAGTTTACAAGTTAAGTTACTTTTATATTTATATCTTATTTGATGTTGCATGCATGGACGAACATATCATTACGATATACTAAAAGTTTCACATATACAAAAGCTTCACATACTAAAGATATACGCATATACGGAAGTTGCGCGCATATACAGAAGTTATGCGTATTTACGGAAGATTTGAACATATAGAAGAAAGTTACGCATATACGGAAGATATGTGAATATACGGAAGTTGCTCATATATAGTAGATGCACATATACAATATACGGAAGTTACGCATATACAAATGATATGCGCATATATTGCGTATATGCACAATTTCCGTATATGCGAAATTTCTGTATATGGAATTTGCGCATATACGAAAGTTATGTATATACGGAAGATATGCACATATCTTCCGTATATCCCTAACTTTCTTATATGTGCATATCTTCCGTATATGCACGTCGTTTATGTATCTGCATCATATATGCGCAAATTCCATATACAGAAATTGCGCATATATGGAAATTGTGCATATACGGAAGATATGCTTATATCTTATGTATATGCACAATTTCCGTATATGTGCATATCGGAAATTATGCATATACGGAAGATATGCGCATATCTTCCGTATATGCACAATTTCCGTATATGGGCAATTCTTGTATATGGAATTTGTGCATATACGATGTAGATACATAAATGACGTGCATATATGGAAGATATGCACATATAAGAAAGTTAGGGATATACGAAAGATATGCGCATATCTTCCATATATGCACAATTTCCATATATGCGCAATTTCTGTATATGAAATTTACGCATATACGATGTAGATACATAAACAACGTGCATATACGGAAGATATGCACATATAACAAAGTTAGGGATATACGGAAGATATGTGCATATCTTCCGTATATGCACAATTTCCGTATATGCGAAATTTCTGTATATGGAATTTGCGCATATACGATGCAGATATATAAACGACGTGCATATATGGAAGATATGCACATACAGGAAAGTTAGGGCTATACGGAAGATATGCGGATATCTTCGGTATATGCGCAATTTCCGTATATGTGCATATCTTTCGTATATGCATAATTTTTGTATATGCGAAATTTCTGTATATGAAATTTGCGCATATACAATGTAGATACATGAACGAAGATATGTACAAATTCCATATATAGAAATTGCGCATATACGGAAATTGTGCATATACGGAAGATATGCGCATATACGGAAATTGTGCATATACGGAAGATTTGCGCATATCTTTCGTATATCCCTAACGTTCTTATATGTGCATATCTTCCATATATGCACGTCGTTTATGTATCTGCATCATATATGCACAAATTCCATATACAGAAATTGCACATATACAGAAATTGTGCATATACGGAAGATATGCGCATATCTTCTGTATATGCACAATTTCTGTATATGTGCAATTTCTGTGTATGGAATTTGTGCATATATGATGCAGATACATAAACGACGTGCATATATGGAAGATATGCACATATAGGAAAGTTAGGGATATACGGAAGATATACGCAAATCTTCTGTATATGCGCATATATTCTGTATATGCACAATTTCTGTATATGTGAAATTTTTGTATATGGAATTTGCTCATAAACGATCTAGATACATGAATGAAGATATGTACAAATTTCGTATACAGAAATTGCACATATACAGAAATTGTGCATATACGGAAGATATGCGCATATCTTCCGTATATCCCTAACTTTCTTATATGTGCATATCTTCTGTATATGTACGTCGTTTATGTATCTACATCGTATATGCGCAAATTCCATATACAGAAATTGCGCATATACAGAAATTGTGCATATACAAAAGATATGTGATTTCCTATATGTGCATATCTTCCTTATATGCACGTCGCTTATGTATCTACATCATATATGCACAAATTCCATACACAGAAATTGCGCATATACAGAAATTGTGCATATATAGAAGATATGCGAATATCTTCCATATATGCACAATTTATGTATATGTAATTTGCGCATATACGATGCAAATACATAAATGACGTACATATACGGAAGATATGCACATATACGGAAATTGCGCATATACAGAAGATATGTGCATATCTTCTATATATGTGCAATTTCTGTATATGCACAATTTCCGTATATGCGAAATTTCTATATATGGAATTTACACATATACGATGTAGATACATGAACAAAGATATGTGCAAATTCCATATCCAGAAATTGCGTATATACGGAAATTGTGCATATACGGAAGATATGCGCATATCTTCCGTATATCCCTAACTTTCCTATATGTTCATATCATCCGTATATGCACATCGTTTATGTATATGCATCGTATATGCACAAATTCCATATACAGAATTTGCGCATATACGGAAATTGCGCATATACGGAAGATATGCACATATATTCCGTATATGCACAATTTCCGTATATGCGCAATTTTTGTATATGGAATTTGCGCATGTACAATGCATATACATAAACGATGTGCATATACGGATGATATGCACATATAGGAAAGTTAGGGATATACGGAAGATATGCGCATATCTTCCATATATGCACAATTTCCGTATATACGCAATTTCTGGATATGCGAAATTTTTGTATATTGAATTTGTGCATATACGATGTAGATACATGAATAAAGATATGTACAAATTTCATATACAGAAATTTCGCATATATGGAAATTGCGCATATACGAAAGATATGCGCATATCTTCCATATATCCCTAACTTTCCTATATGTGGATATCTTCCATATATGCACGTCGTTTATGTATCTGCATCGTATATGTGCCAATTCCATATACATAAATTGTGCATATACGGAAGATATGCGCATATCTTCCGTATATGCACAATTTCCGTATATGCACAATTTCTGTATATGGAATTGGCGCATATACGATGCACATACATAAACAACGTGCATATACGGAAGATATCCACATATAGGAAAGTTATGGATATACGGAAGATATGCGCATATCTTCCGTATATGCGCAATTTCCGTATATGCGCATATCTTCCGTATATGCATAATTTCCATATATGCGAAATTTTTGTATATGGAATTTGCGTATATACGATGTAAATACATGAACGAAGATATGTACAAATTCCATATATAGAAATTGCACATATACGGAAATTGTGCATATACGGAAGATATGCGCATATACAGAATATATGCGTATATCTTCCATATATCCCTAACTTTCCTATATGTGCATATCTTCCGTATATGCACGTCATTTATGTATCTACATCGTATATGCGCAAATTCCATATACAGAAATTGTGCATACACGGAAATTGTGCATATACAGAAGATATACGTATATCTTCCATAGATGCACAATTTCTGTATATGGAATTTGTGCATATACGATGCAGATACATAAACAATGTGCATATACGAAAGATATGCACATATAAGAAAGTTAGGGATATACGGAAGATATGCACATATCTTCCATATATGCGCAATTTCCGTATATGCGCATATCTTCTATATATGAACAATTTTTGTATATGCGAAATTTATGTATATGGAATTTGCAAATATACGATGTAAATACATAAATGAAGATATGTACAAATTCCATATACAGGAATTGTATATACAGAAGATATGTGGATATCTTCCGTATATGCACAATTTCCATATATGCGCATATCTTCCGTATATGCGCAACTTCCATATATTCACATATCTTCTGTATATGCATAAATTTCTTATATGTGCATATCTTCTGCGTATGCATATATGGAAGATATGCCCATATATGGAAATTGTCCTTGGGAAATGATCTTGGTTTCTTCTTGAGTTCATTGTCCAACGAGCTCATAAAATGTTGGGATTCTATTGTTATTTCTTATAGCAGTAATGGAGGGTTCCTAGATTAGAAGAAGACCCTAAAGAGAGATCATTACCAACTCTCTATCATATATGTCTCACCAGCAACCCGTATTTGATCCCTTAATTGAGATACCTTGGTGATATAGGATTGCAAAGATTCCCCCTCATTTATATTAAATTCCTTGAGCTTATTATTAAGGAGAGGATATGATTCAAATTTTTTACTTGTCATGCTTCCCGACCAACTTATCATAAATGTATTTAGAACTCTTCAAATTACCAACATAAACAAGTAAATGATCTTGCAAACCATGAATGAGAAGTTTCTTAGCATTGAGGTCACCTTTCTTGTACCTAGGTTTGATAGTAGTAGAAGCATTCACCGAAGGTTCAAGTAGCTTTCCTTGCACATATTCCAAGACATCGTTGTCATCCAATATGACTCTCAACTTGATATTCCAAGAAACAAAGTTAGATGAGTCACCTAGCTTCTCATTATCCTTGAAGTAAGAGGTAGGCATCTAGGCCAAATCAAATAGGATCCTTTAGCTATTTTCAAAGATAATTTCTTTTCTCTTATCTCCTTGGGCTTTTCTCTTCGCCTTAGGTTTGATACCATGTTAATTTTCCATTGTTCTATGTTGTTACAATCACATTAGCCTGATTCTTTTCTTTAATTAGAAATATTTCAACACAATTTATCTTTACAATTATTAAGAGAAATTATAGATAGAAAAAAAGAAGTAATAAACTCGATCGTGGAAAATCATATGCAATCAAATTAACTCACCCTGGTAGGAAGAGTTCAACTTCGAACTAATTTGAATACTATTATTTTTCAACTATGGAAGAAACCAAAAATAATAGCCAGTTGCATGTTAGTTGTTGCATGTAGCCTACAATAGCAACTCCCTTCCATTGGGTATAATTTTAAACCATGAGAATTGCATGATCTGGATGATACAAGGTTGAGGTCTCAACTTGGAACCATATTTTCCCTGCATCCATACTTGAATTTGAGCCAATATGACACAAATTTTGACCACTGCAATTTTTTTTTTAGGAATTTTTTTGTATATTATTATTATTAATAGTCAAATTTAACTAGAACATTATTTGAGGACCAAAATATGTAAAGAAGCAAAGAGAAACAACAATATGCATTCACATTGATAGTAAATGATAACATAAAACCTAGGACAACTAACTACTAGGTAACACTAAAAAATAATGCTACTTTCATTTTAATGCATGGTTCTTGTCAAATCTTAAATTCCAAATAGGTCAAATCATATGAAAAATCAATATAACTACTGCTATATGACATTCAGAATTTCAAGTTGGAAAATAATATTAAGTTCCTCACCATGAAGACTCTCCTTCCTCAAACAAATATCAACAGATCTCAATGGAATATGCGCAAGAGTTCCTAGTATGATGATCAATTAGGAGAAAGATCTACTAACAAGATATCCCAATCTTTGCCTTCAGTGCCCAATAATACTATTATTGGAATGCCTAAAATAATGTCATTCAAATGCACTACATCTTTAGATACAAAAGCATCTATAACCTGACATATGTTGCTCATAGAGGATTTCAGTTCTTCAAATTTCATAGGTATTAAAGTTACCATTGAATTGAGATTTAACATAGAAAAATCATGACAAGGAAATTGGGAAATAAGATAAAAAAAATCAAAGAAACCACCAAATATTGTACTATATTAAATTTCCAACTACCAATACACTATATTAATAAACATTGTATTAAATGACATTGTACTTATTGACATTAGTATTTTCATTGACTAACAAGAATATAAACCGGTTTAATTGCAACATTTATTCAACCTCACTTAGCGAGAGGATTGGCTTTCTCCGTTTTGAAACAACCACCAATACATTGTACTAATAATAAACATTATATTAAACAATGTTGTACTAATTGACATTGGTATTATTTCATTGACTAACAAAAAGAGAAAAAGAATAAAATTCATGAACTTTATCGCACTTAAAAAAAACTAATTTAATTGTAACATTAATTCATCTCACTTGGTGGGAGGATTCCCTTACTTTGCTTTAAAAAAATAACCCCACTCATATGGGTCCTCTTGTATTGTCGAACATTGGCCCAAACTCATGTTGAGACATAAATTTGACATAGTGAACACATTTGTAACCATTCAAATCCCCAACGAAAACTAGGCAATCTCGAGGGACGACAAAAACCCCGAATCACAAGCCCTAAGTGACACTGAATTAGGAAACTTCGAGGAAGGACTAAAACCATGAATCATAAGCCTGAGCAACAACGAAGAAGAAGTCATTGACTAATACAAATATATATCATATATATATATATATAATAATATATATATGAAAAAAAAATTCATGAACTTTTTTGTACTTAAGAAACGGTTTAATTGCAACATTTGTTCAGCCTCACTCGATGTGAGGATTCCCTTTCTCCGCTTTCAAACAATAACCCCATGCCTACGGGCTCTCTGCGGTCATCGACCATCAACCTGAAGTCATGTTGAGATAGAAATTTTACACAATGAATGCATCCCCAACCATTCAAATCCCCAAGGAAAACCGAAAAATCTCAAGGGAGGACAAAAAACCTGAATCACAATCCCTAATTGATGTTTAATTAGGCAACTTTGAGAAAGGACAAAATCCCTAAATCACAAGCCTAATCAATGATGGGGAGAAGACACTATGCTTCTATGGAACAAGTTCACCACAATTGGCTCCTATGGCTTTTCTTTTTTGGTGGCCCATAGCACTGACATACCTTTAAGTGCCACTAATGATTTCACCCTTCCATACATAGGGATCTTGAATATTAGTGCATAAACCCCACCCTGAAACAAGAAAAGATCCTTACCACAATCTGTACAACTGAAAACTAATACCATTCAACCTCTAAAAGAAACCCTGAAAAATCAATGATTCCACATATACTCCATAGAACATTTCCATCAATTGATGAAAGGAATATAGCCATAAAGCTATCGCAAAATGCCAAAATTTCAAATAATATGTTGCAACCCTAACAAAAAAATAAGAAAAATGAAAACCAAATTCCAACACAAGTTTTTTCTTTCAAAATAAATTACATAAAAAACAAAAAAAATTGGAAAAAAAAAATTGAAGGAGTTGAAAGTGTACTTCGCATAGACTTCCTCGCTCTCACCATAGACAATAACCTTGGCAACAACAAAAACCAAATGGGTGTGAAGCATGAGAAGGAGCTCTTGCTCAACCTTACGCATGTAGTGATGAAACTTTGCAATTTCTTCAGCTCCAAACAGGTGCTTGTAAAAACCTAAGGTGTCCCCAACATCCGACACCTCCATAATCAAATGGGGTTTCAGGATAGAAAACATCGGCCATGATTGCCACATTCTCTAGACCAATTTTCTTACCCGCACTTAGAAGTACAAAACACTCGCCTTACTCAGAAATAAAGCAGAACAAAAATTGCCAACAATGGCTCCTTCACCTGCAAAATTCATGCAAAATTCAAACACTCCATTAAAATCCCTCTCCATCTCCACTTCCCACACCATCCACAACTCTCGACGTAGTCATAGCCCTTGATAGACAGACGAATGCACAATAATACTAACAATTCACAACACAATTAAAAACAAATTAATAGCCCCTGGCGTCACTTCATCGCCCTATCAAGGGAACAAATTTTCAACCGGACGCTAGCCTCCACATATCCAATAAAAAAAAGATTTTTTTTTAAATAAATAAATAAATCCTTATACTATGTCAAAGCAAAACTTTTTTTTCAAGTTGTGTATGGTCCAACAATAAAATCAAAGGATCATATATGTCTCCCCAAGATAATAACAATACATTCGTTATATATAATAATATATAAATATATATATATATATATATATATATATATATATATTTCAATTAATTTTACAGACAAAATTTAATATATGAATTTGAAATTAATGTTAATGTGAAACTAATGCATGAGTTGACAATGCATCGATATAACCATTCGTTGCATTCGAAACTCATGTGTTTGAAACTAATCCATCCTTTGACAAATTCCTAATGTAATTTAGATAATTCTTGATTGATAAACTTTGAAAAATTTGTAGCTTCATAGTATAGGTATCATTTTTCTTTCTCATATTGTTACCTCTAAGGATTTTCCATTTAATTTACAGTCCTGGTATAGAGCAGTTGAAATTAGTCTCACTGGTTGTATGGCCACAAAATGGGAGCAATACATATTTCAGATTAATGTTGCAGGGATTATTATTTCATAGGAACTGGACAAGATGACCTGGGCATGACAATCACTCAAGAATCAAATTTTTGCCAGAGAACTATACAAGAGTATCTTACACTCTCTCTCCACTGTGGAGGATCATATCTGATTATAAAAACTTGGGCATGGGAGTTGCCTATGAAACTTAAGTGTTTTGGATGGCCGTCCTTGCACAATAAAATCCTCACTTGGGAGAATCTTACCCATAGACAATTCATTGGACCTAGCATTTTCTCCCCCTGTATGCAGAATTTGGAGGATGTTCTTCACTTATTTATGAGGTGTCCTATAGCCATTAATATGTGTAATTCAGTCCTATTCACTTTATGGATTGTGGCTACTTGGAATACTAATTCGCTAGAGTCATGCCTTAAATAGTGGTTCGAGTCTCATAACGATTATTGCACTTTACCCTTCTACATTTTCTAGGGCATCTAGTGATGTAGGAAACAACATGTTTTTGAACGAAAAAGGGTGGATGTTAGGACTGCAATTTTGGAATCATGGCTTACTTATCAAAAATTGGACCAAGGAAAAAAGTACATAATCTGAAAAAGGCACAAGCATTGGATTTGTGGCAAGGGTTCCTGAGTGGCTTTTTCAATGGTGCTAGCTCTAATAGTAATTGTGGTTGCAGTGCTCTTATTATTTCTGAGCCAGACATCTACTATCAATTCTGGTCGGAGGGAGGTAGGGGCTCCAACAATGGGGAAAAATCATAGCTTTATGGGGCACTCTCTTCACTACAAAATGGCTCAACATCAGTAAATTACAGGTATACGTGGAGTCCAAGAGCTCTATTGACTGGGCTGAGAGTCTCTCTCGATTCCATCCCCCATCTTTAACAAATTGGATGAAGCTCATATGTTTAGTTGAATGTACTTTCTAGCAAATCACATACAACCACATCCACAGGGAGCATAATCACATCGCAGACAAGCTTTCAAGAAGAGTAGGAAAAATTCTTGCAGTCAATTTTATGTTGCATACAAACATGATTCCAAGATTGACACAAACAATATTTCCATTGCTTAGCCTCTACTATCTTCCACATATCGAGTCTACAAACACTAATACATTTTAACAGTTTTTGCATATTGTTTAGAAATTGTTAAGCATAAATCACAAGTGTTTGCAAGTTTTGTTAGCCTTCTAAGGACTATCTTTCATGTATATTTTGACAAAAAAAATAATTATGTATCTCTCGAAACTGTATATATAAATTAGCCTTTTTTTTTCCTGGAAAAATATTCGTTGATAGATTATAAATTATTGAGACCAACTTTTTTTGATAATAAGTTAATAAATTTTAATATATTATCTAGACTTCTATTTCAAATATATAATGTGATATGTGCATATGAATGTAAGGTTAAACTATTTACATTTGAAATTATTCGTTGATATATGCATTAGTTTATCGTGCGCTCGCACATGCATGTGCCGATAATGGATTTCGAAACCACCGTATTCATTAATGATGTAATCTTAGATAATGCATTAATTTTTTTGAAAAATTTAATAAAATCAGTTTGGAGAAATCATATTGTTAGTAGGGGATGGATAGGTGTGGTTGAGGAAATCAATTTGCTTATTATTGGCCTTTATGTGAAAAATAGTTAAGCGTCTTTTCCTTATAAGTTCTGAGTGCCTTTTCCTTATAGGTTAAACATAATTAAGTTTATGAAATCTTTGAAGTATATATCAATTAGATTATTATCATTTATTATATATATGGATAAAACATGTTATATCATTAATTTTATTTTTAATTATTTATTTATTTATTTTTATTTATTTTATTTTTTTATTTTTTTTATTTTTTTCCGGAGAAAAAAATCGAAAACTTTTTATTAAGGATATAAAAAGTTTTACATATATCAGTTTTCACAACCAGACCACCTGAAAGCTGGAATTATAATTCATTATTTTGTATAATGAGTTAGTTCTATAATTTTAACTATCATATTATAATTAGATATTAGATAAAAATTAGATAGTTGTGGTTGAGTCAAGTATTTATTTTTCTTTCATGTTTTGTTTATGTTTAATTGTTTATTTATTGCTAAGGCATAGTGGCTTTTATCTAGAATTATGATAATTTTGGTGGATACATTGACCATGGAATTGTCATTAAATTCCTTTATTTACTAACTATTATTAGAGTAGAGTTAAAATCCAATGTAGAGGTATCTCCAATAGAGAATTCCACGTAGATGCAATTGCAATAGAGAAAATCAATGGACAAAACTACAAGTCCTTTAAAGAACTGAAAAGAACAAATTGCAGAGACTATAAACATTGTAGGCACAAAGGAGAGATACTCATGTTTGAGAAATTGGTATCAAATAAACAACAATCAGAAAAGGTACATGTCAAAGTACAGGAAGAGCCCAACAAAGTTATGGAGATGCTAAACATTTAGCTCAACAAAGTTATGAAGATGCTAAACATCTCACGCACTGAGGATGAGAGATCACCATCTCTTAGTGAAGAAATACATAGCATGTCATCCCCAAATGGGTAATGGATACAACAAAATAGGACATCGTAGAGGTTTTGCAAAAACCTATTTTAAGTGTGGATACTATGAGAATTTGAGCATATGAGTGTTTGAATTTTCTGAGTTAAATTTTATAAGTTTAGTTAGTAAATCATTTAAAATTATTTTCAAACTGCATTTCTAACTCAACTATAGCTAAAAACTTCTTCAAATTTATCAATTCATTTTAAGATAAAAATATAATTGAAATGTTAAAATATAAATATGTTGATTCAAATAACTGTATTTCTAACTCAAGTACAACTAAAAGCTTTAACAATTTTATCAATTTATTTTAATATAAAAATATAATTGAAATTTAAATACATAAATTTTTAATGAAGTTTTTTTTATTTCAAATAATTTTATACACACAATTCATATATACACAATTCATTTATACAAATAAAAAAATGACATGTTGCAATATGACTTTTATTAAATATATATCTTACTAAACAATTCAAACCAACTATTAATTTTTAATAATCATTAAAAATACCGAAAAACCGCAACTTAACTTCAATGAGTTATAAAAATGTTTAGTTAATGATTTAGTTTACATAATTAAAAAAAAATCTTATATAACTTCAATAATAATATGAATACTATTACTGAAAATTGTCAAAATAATCCCCTTTCAACATTCATAGTTGTTTACCTTTATTAAGCATATGATTTAATACAGGATCCAATGCAATGAATGTTCTTTAATCAATGATTAAACATGCTAAGGTGCTGGCAACGAACGGATGAGCGATAAAGATGCTATAACCATGAACGAAAATAATGGAGATAACAAGCAAGAGGATAGTGAATTTCAATTTATTCTATATAATTTTGAGAAATAAAATTGGTTATACATTTTGACATTAAAAGGATATAGGATTCTAGTTCATGAAATGGTGATGATAAGATATTTTGTTAAAGTATGTTATAGTAAAAAAATTATTGATTAAAAATTTTGTAGGTAAAAATCTAACCATATTAAATAGTTAGAGTGGTTCAAATCATGTTAAAATTAATAGTTAAAGTGGCTCAAATCATATTAAAATTAAGTAATTTTAACAATTTAAATATTTTATTTCAGAACTTTTAAATTAAATATTCAATATATAAATTCTACTAGTCATCTCATATTCACATTACCTAACAAAACATATTCTTATAATTAAACCGGTTTCTCAAAGCTATAGAGTAATAAATATTTGCCTTCGTTTTATTTACATGTGAAAATGTATAGAAAAACAATAAACATTTAATATAATTCATTGAAAAATGTGACAAAATCACAAAAATATTGGTAGAAAACTAAGTGCGCAAAGAAATCCAAGGGGACTGGCAACTTTAATATTGATGATGCAAGGTATCTACAAAAATGGAACCTTCCATTACCCAAAGAATAAACCGAAGATAGTAATTCTTCGGTCTTCGAAAAAGATTATTTAGGAAAAAATGCATGTCTCAATCACAACAGAAAAAAAAATGCCAGCCTCCATTTTCAGAGAAAATTCCTAACCATTAAAGAAAGACATAGAACTCTTGAAACAATATATCTAATAGACTTGCCTACAATATGTAATGATTAATTTTATTTTTATTTAACACACCTTTAAAAAAGTTAACCTTACGATTAACTAATCTCCACTTCTGCCCCAGGACTTTCACTAAGTGTTATCATTAACTTTCATTATTCTAATCTTAATAAAAGATGGTTACTAATCTCCACTTCTGGCCCATGACTTTCACTAAGTGTTATTGCTAACTTTCATTATTCTGATCTTAATTATGTGCTCCATCTTTTCTTACAACAATCTCACCATCCCACTTCGAAAATTTTTCTAAAAATAAAACTTCATTGTATTTATGATTTGCCATCATAACTCACCAACTTAGCTTTTCAAAAGAGAAGAATCAAACTTTATTGTATTCTCTGATTTGCCATGATAACCCACTTTCATCTCAAAACCAAAAATGTCCATTCTTCCCATTAAAACGTGATCAAATACCATATCCATTAATGAAATAAATTTAGTCCTCGTTCCTTGCATCTCACTTTGCAAAAAGCTAAATATGTTTCTATATTAATAAAACATGCAAAAAAGCAAAATTTGTTTCTATATTAATAAAACGGTCTTAGTGACTAATTGAAATCACTAAACGAAGTGTATCCTTGGTTGAAGACATATATAATGTGTTTATTTCAATGGAATCCTTATGCACTTATCCCAATGTGCCTCTCATACATGATATCTAAGGATGTTTGGTAACTGCCAGCAGTTCTAAGTTTTATTTCCTGTTGTTTGATTGCACTATTATATGTGATCAAGTGCAAATTTGACAACCTTGAAAATGTTTAGACAAATTCCATTTGCAGACAAATTTTGAAGTTATAGATTTGAATTGATATTCATTTGATGAATACATGAGGCAGATTGATGGCTTTTTATAGATGAGGACACAAGAGAATAAGACATGAGCTCTCTAAAATTTCCTTCTCAGGGATATTGTGAGAAATTGACCTAAATAAGTAGCAACATGTAGGGAGAATGTTTTGATATGGACGATGAATATCCTGAATCTCTTGATACAATGTTTCTCGAGCCAGAAGTAAATGTGGTGAGTGCTTCATCTGATTGTAGTGTAGTGCAATAGCTAGAAAGACTAATGAATTACACAACTATTCAAAAGATTAAGCTTTAGAAGAGCAAGTTTTTGAAGAGCAATGTTCAAAAGTGTGTGATTTAGAAGATCAATGGTATTTCAATGGCAGCTACAAACTACAGTTTAAAATCATTTCAAACTATACTTCTAGAAGCCATGAAAATATTGCTCAAAACATTTGTTATAAAACAAATTTTACTTAGCCCAAGATCAAATTTAGCAAGATTTTGTCAAAAAAATTTATTTTAAAAAATGATAAAGATATATGCCTATTTGGAGGGAGCACATGTAATATTCCACAAACAAAAACTCATACTTTATATATCTAAATAAAATAAGTTCTCATTAAACAGAATGTATCTTTCGTGTTTTAGGTGCCAAAAATATTGGTATTCAAAACATTCAAAACAAAATAAAAGAAAGTTAATATATTGAAATTGTCCTTATAGCCCCTTTATAGACAAAACAATGGCTAAAGTTCTATTATTGTAGCCTAATTCATTTAAACTTGTTGGAATGTTTAGCCTTCAAAGTAGCAAACCTAGTGGGTTTAGTGAGAGAAATGCTAATTGAGCATATATGCTCTATGTATTGTTTGTGTGACTTGAACCCACGTGCTTTCAAGTCCTTTACCGTGATTTTGGTCCTTTTAACCATAGCATCAACATTTATCTTTTTTATTTTCTGTGGAAATTAAAACATTATCAATAAATATCAAAATCCACATTGATATAATGAAAATATGCGGATCATGTAATGAATATGAAAAGACAATGCATTGACTAGCTATCAATAAATATCAAAATCTATATAGATATAATGAAATATGGGGAACATGTAACGAATAGGAAAATAAAATGCATTAACTAGTCATAAAAAATATGTCAATGTTATTATGAGCTAAGATATATAGTATATAACTTAC
Organism: Pinus taeda; assembly: GCA_000404065.3. Lineage (NCBI taxonomy): Eukaryota > Viridiplantae > Streptophyta > Pinopsida > Pinales > Pinaceae > Pinus > Pinus taeda. Next base: position 37,900 of record APFE030103936.1, on the reverse strand, counting down.
CTCTCTTAATTTATCTTGAAGTCTAGGTGAATGTCATAATGGTTGAGGAGAATGTGATTTTTGCTGAGTATCATGTCCACCATCATACATGTGCAAAGATGTTTTAGGAGATGTATATTCATTACTCTGAACATTAGATTATACATAGATATAAGTATGTGATTCAAATAGAATTAAATGTAAAAATATGATAAAATTATAAGAGTATAAATAAATAAAATCTTACCTTGCATTGTGAAATTGGACATGAAGATGGTTGTAGCATTTGAACCATTTCATTTCCATTCTTCTTAAGGCTTCGACAATCTTCAGGGGTTTTCATTGATTGTGATGGTTCGAAAGGGAACACCTGCACCATAAATAAGAAATAACACACATACACACACACACACATATAATGAAAACAAATCAAGGATAACGATATAGAATACAGAACATCCATTTCTCATCCCATCATTATGGTAAAACATAACAATTTATATATTAATGTTTTTTGTGGAATAGGTTATATGGATTAAAAAATTACTGGCCCAATAACCCCTTGAAAACCTTGAAATCTAGGCGAGTGTCGTAATAGTTGGTGGCTTGAATTTAGGGAATTTTGTTGATTAGGCTATGCATATCAATAACAATGAGAAATTAGTATACAATTATAATAAAAATAAATATTATTTAACGTTAAAATGTCTAAAAAATTAATATATGCAAAAAAATGGACTCAACTGTGTTGTCATTATCATGATTAGTTTCATCAAAGTTTAATATATGGTTGTGCCCATCTAATCCTTCTTCCCCCACATCATCAGGAACCTCAGTCCTTTCTTTCTCTTTTAAAGCAGTATCTATGCGCTTCATTGTCTCCATAAGTCTACGAGGTAGACTCTGATCCCAACATTGAATTTTTTCACAAATTTTTTGCTTTCAAGTATCATTAAGCTGATCAAATGTAACAATTGATTGTGAAAACAAGTTTCAATGAATTCAGTCCACAACAATAAATTCATATTAATAAAAAACATATACAGATAAATACTAATAAATACTTACAGCTGAAAGAATTTCTTCATTGACAATATTAATAAAAAAGAATATACAAATAAATACTAATAAATACTTACAGCTGAAAGAATTTCTTCATTGACAAATCTTTTATATGCTTGTTGTCATCCACGACATAGCCTTGCATCTAAATCATATTGTATTTTTGCATTTTGCCTTTTAACTGCACTTGTTGATTTGACCGCCCATGTAGTATTTTCATCTCTTACTCGACCTCTTTGACGTGGAGGAATTGGTGGGAGATTGCGCATGGTAGCCCGATGATGATTAAGGCTAGATAGCTTAGATCGACTCAAGTTTCCCGCGCAGCCACCAACAAGACAAGTGAACACTTGCGTGGTGCCTTTGATAGTTACCTCCCATTCATGTCTATTTTCCTCCATTTTCTTACTTCCTTATAAATGAATATGTAAACAATAGTGTTAAAAATATCATAAAAACACTTTAAAGTAAAAATCATTATTCATATCTATTTTTTTGTGGTTACCATAACTATCAACTTTTATAATAATATAGGCTAAAATATTTAAAACAACTCTTCAAGATTCTTGTTATATAAATTTGCATGATTTGTAAATGTTACAGTTTAAGTTCTTGTTAGATCAATTTACATGCTTTGTAAATCTGACAGACTTAAGTGAACACAGGTTGGGATAAGTGGACTCATTGGATTGCCTCCATCAAATGGTGTCCTACCTCAATCCCTGATATATTTAAAAAGTTATATATAATATGTTACTGGACAGAAAATATATCTATTTGTTGCAACTCAACTTTTTCTGCAGATGATAAAAACTCAACACAGATCCAATATATTGAATAGAAAAGACATAAATTTCATGCAACTCAAATCCACTGCAGACTGATTTTTATTTTTTATTTTTATTATAAAATAAGCTTATATATTTTGTATATTATTAAGTATATAAAATAAGCTTCTTATTATTTTTATTATTGATTTTTTTTGGTCATAAGCTTGGAAGGGTGCAAGACGATGCTATGGCTGAGAATTGCTGGCAAAATGCTTGAGAAAATTTCTCCATGAGAAAAATAGGAGTATGTCTAGTGACTAATCTGGGTGTGCTTTGTATGAGAAACAAGAGTGTTGATATTGATGTCAGTTGGAACGATCTTCTCAAGATGATTTTTGTGCCCTAAGATTTCTTCATGGTGGCCCAAGCAAATAACTGTAAAAAAATTTCTGTTGTAGAAAATCACATTATGTTTATTTTCAAATAAATGATATAATTAAATACTTGTCTGAAGTAAAATTGATTTGTTCTAGTTCAAAACAATGTGTTTCTTTTAATATTTGAAGTTTTCTTCCTTTCATTGCAATTTAACACAAAATATTTCTATAAGATTGGAATTGGAAACACAATACGAGAGTTTTCATTCTCAACTCCTCCAAGACCTAGTCCTGACATGACATACACTTTTGGAATTATTGGTATGGGAACTAAATTTATCAGTCAGTACTGTCATGAGTTATTTGTGTTGCCAGTTATATTGGTTTAGTTAACTTTTTCTGCAAAGTATATTGTTCTCTTTAAATTGATACTTCCTTTATTTCTAAAATTAAAGTCCCTTATATATGGTGCAATCATATTATATAAGACCCGAGTGATTACAGGAAATAGGCTATACTTTCGTAATCCTAACAGATTTAAACACTAGAGTTTGTCTGGTAACTAACCATCAAGGCGTTCATACTAGCATTGGGAATAAGTGATGCAGGAGCATCCAACTCACCGTAATTGGACAAAAAGAATTCCAACCAGGTTCAAAAGCTAGTGATTGATTGGATTGTTTAATTCTTACGGAAATAATTTTTTCTTTTAGATTGTTTTACAAAGTCAGTGAATTTAGACATCTCTTTTTTATTTTGAGTTAGAATTACTGTAACCCAGTTATTAGTTAGGGAATGGTCCATTAAATTAGGGAAATAAGAGCCAATTGCTCCTACAAGTCTTGGAATGCCAAATGATTATAGTTATTAACAAAAGTAGTATTTTTGTAACCATATTCTGTATCAGTTGGATTAACTGTAAATATCAACTGAAAACAGAGAGCTATAAAAACAAATCAAATGTAACAGAGAGGGGTTGAGTTGAGTGGAGTTGGGTTGATTGAGAAGAAAAAGAAATAGAAACAGTCAAAGCATTCAAACAGAAAGCTATTTGTCCATCTGTACCATTTTTACAAATATTTTCCTAAGTGAATTTTTCTTTCCTTACAATTTAATAAATTGTCATACAAATAATATTTATCAGTCTACTATTGCGAATGTTCAAACAATGAGTTGCAGACAAATATTAAGTAAGCAGACGAAGTCACAGTAATTCACAGTCACAATAACTGACAGCCATATGTTCATTTCGCACACAGTTGAATAAGAGTTCCAGTATAAACATTCAGGAAATGAAGGCGAGGAATTTGCATATGAATATCCACAACTTTCCAGCGTTCGAAGATAAAGAACAACCAACAATCCGGAATACTAATGCGCAGAGGTAACAAAAACTATACATTCTCTTTTCTATTCATAATTTTATTTTAAACCATCAAAGGACTGCAATTACAGTGACCATTGAGAAAGATATGAGTGTTGGAATGACGCTAAAAGAATCACGCCTATGATAAACCCGATATCGGGCTATTGTTTAGTGTTAGAGTTTGCGGCTAGGTTTTGTGACCTGGATCAGTCGACGGTGATGAGTTGAACACAACGTGCTGAGTGCTGCTTTTGAAGACTTCGAGTCAGGTTGTAGATTCTTGGGTCTATCGAGTTTTTGTTCTAAGTGGAATGGATTGGAGCTCGTGTCCAACGAAATGGAGATTGTCTTGAACAAATGCATTGAGCGCTAGGATCTTCAAGATCTGGAGTCTCAGTTGAGAACCCTTGATATGAGTCTGTTGAATATGTGTGTGGATCATAGGTGTTCTGTGATCTGATGCAAGATGTGATTCATGTTGAATTGAGATTATGAGATGCGACTGGTGCAGAGTTTGACAAAGTGTGGAGAGTGTTTCCACTATCTTAGAAATCTTATGTTGATTGTGTTTCTGCAAAGTGATAGAGTTCTTGAAGTTGTTGCTAGAGCATGGGAAGAGGTGTATTCCAACAACAGTGTCAGTTTTCGTGCTCATCCTTTGACCGAGCGTATTGCAGTTGATGTTGTTTGATTGAGGCCGATTTGTGGTGGGACAAACCAATTGAGGCCGATTATTTTCTTGAGGAGGCTGATTGTGAAGGCTGAATCATTGCTTAGAGGCTGTGTGAATCTGCGTGCCTGGTGTGATAGAGTGTGCATGTTTCAATTTTGTGGGTTCTATTTGTTATATTACCGGAGTTGTTCATTGGGTCGGAGAGACACCACCCCTACATGGATCGATTGGCAGACGTGGAACAACAAATCATGGTAGACGAGGTCTTCCTATAGTGGATCAACGTGAGGGCTGTTAGTGGTGTCTTCATGGAGGAGGCCGAGTAGGCGTGGATGCAGTGGTAGCATTCATGTTCACTTGGCATTGTGGTTGAAGTGGTAGGTTGGTTGTAGATTCTTGTTTTTGAATCTAAGTGGAGGTTCTCGCTTGACAGTTGTGTGGAGGCTCTACAGAACATATGTTGAGAGCCACAACGTTGATTCATTTTCCTGCATGAATCTTTGAAAGTTGAGACCAACGTTCTTGAATTACACCTATGATGAACCCGATATCTGGCTATTGTTTAGTGTTAGAGTTTGTGGCTAGGTTTTGTGACCTAGATCAGCCGACGGTGGTGAGTTGAACACAACATGCTAAGTGCTGCTTTTGAAGACTTTGAGTCAGGTTGTAGATTGACGGCTCTATCGAGTTTTTGTTATAAGTGGACTAGATTGGAGCTCGTGTCCAACGAAATGGAGATTGTTTTGAACAAATGCATTGAGCACTAGGATCTTCAAGATCTGGAGTCTCAGTTGAGCACCCTTGATATGAGTCTGTTGAATATGTGTGTGGATCATAGGTGTTCTGTGATCTGATGCAAGATGTGATTCATGTTGAATTGAGATTGTGAGATGCGACTGGCACAGAGTTTGACGAAGTGTGGAGAGTGTTTCCACTGTCTTAGAAATCTTATGTTGATTGTGTTGCTACAAAGCGATAGAGTTCTTGAAGTTGTTGCTAGAGCATGAGTAGAGGTGTATTCCAACAACAGTGTCAGTTTTCGCACTCGTCCTTTGACCGAGTGTATTGCAGTTGATGTTGTTTGATTGAGGCTGATTTGTGGTGGGACAAACCAATTGAGGCTGATTCTTTTCTTGAGGAGGCCGATCGTGAAGGCTGAATCATTGCTCAGAGGCTGTGTGAATCTGCGTGCCTGGTGTGATAGAGTGTGCATGTTTCAATTTTGTGGGTTCTATTTGTTATATTACTGGAGTTGTTCATTGGGTCAGAGAGACACCACCCCTACATGGATCGATTGGCAGACGTGGAACAATAGATCGTGGTAGACGAGGTCTTCCTATAGTGGATCAACGTGAGGGCTGCTAGTGGTGTCTTCATGGAGGAGGCCGAGTAGGCGTGGCTGCAGTGGTAGCATTTGTGTTCACTTGGCATTGTGGTTGAAGTGGTAGGTTGGTTGTAGATTCTTGTTTTTGAATCTAAGTGGAGGTTCTCGCTTGGTATTAGTGTGGATTCGAAGTGGAAATATGAGCTCATTGATTTGTGTGGTGTCGAAGTGGCAGCTCATTAACTGTGCATTGAGAAATATGTTATTACTTGTTCTTGTGTAATGAAGGTAACATCTATGTTAAAGGGTCTCATACCCATGGCTGTGTATTTCATTGGCGATTCTCTGAAGAAAAAGAAATACTTTCTCAATACCATGGCAAACATGATTAGCATACTAGTTGGGGTCGCCATTGTAACATTGACTTGGACCTCGAGAGCACAGAAGATACAAAAGGCAGGCAACTTCGAATCGAATTGGAAACAAAGATATTCATTTTGTCATTATGAGAAGTATTGATCGGTAGCTAGACCCGTAGCTGAAGCCAAGGACAAATTTTCTTCAAATCCATGATAACTTATGAATAGAAAAGAAACTTTGGGCCACATGAAAAAGAAGACCTTTCGACGTTGGATAAAAAAAGGCAATTTATAAGGCATTATGATATTTTAATGGGAGTATTTTATTTGATGTGGTGTTTTTCTAGGTGTGGTCATAAATTAAGTATACAACCTCTTTAATGGTTATGGTAAAGAATCACTTATTTTATGAAGTGATTGGTTCATGTGTTTTCCTCCTAATGCATTTATGATAAGTGTTTTGGATTACTGAAGATAATTTTATTGAGTTTAGCCAGCTCAATATGCAATGATTTTTCTTAGAATTGGCTACTCTAGCAAATGAGATTTATGTTAATATTGAAATCCAAGATAATTATTGAGCAATGATGTTGAATATGTCAAAGACAATGTTGTGGAAGATATGAATAATTTTGAAGGAGGAGGTAAAGGAAAAGAAATAGCGATTAAAGAATGATGGACAACCAATTAAAGTTTGTGTGAGTTTTTGGAATAGACTCATGATCATGGCGTATTATGAGTCACATATTGTAATTAGAAAAAATCTACATGTCATATACTCTTTTGTAATGGTTAGTTGTTGTCTTTAAATGTTTTATGTACTTGTTGTAAGACCTAAAGAGGCATGCATGTCCCTTTGTTATGTGATCCCTCTGTTAGAGAGTTTTACCACCCTAGAAGAGTGTGTCATGTGGAATGGATACACTTGGGTGGGCCGTGTTGGTTTTAGACTCCATGAGGTGAAATTTTATATTTAGGGGCAGTTCATCGAGAGGTTGGATGAACCATGAATGTGAAGGACTTCCTAGTAGACTCACAATTGCAACGGTTGGGAACCCATGCATTCTAGTATATGGTTGTTCCTTTATATGGACATTGAAAATTGCATGAACAAGGTATAAGGTGTAATTACCAGACTGGACCAGATGTAGATATTGCAAATTCAAATCGAGACAAGCAGTCATGAAGGGGGAGTGTTGGAAAATGTATTTCCTACTTGTCTCAATTATAAATTTTGAACTGAATCATTTGAAAGATTTGCTTTATAAACTTTGGCCACAAAATCTTGACCAAAGGGTTCAAGATATTTTAAATCTTTCAACTCCATTCTAGAAAGATCTGTAATGATTTTCTTTTTCTCATCAATTGGCTCTAGGAAAAATTGTGTTTTCAATAGTACTTCCAAAGTAGATAGTCCTGCCGCAACAACTGCCTGTTGTTCTGACTCGGGTGGTCCAATCCACTTATCGTATACTATTCCTACCACTCTCCTTTCTGCTAGAACATATATGGATATATTGTCGAGCTTTGTAGTTACATAGCCTGGTGAATCTGCATGCCTGGTGTGATAGAGTGTGCATGTTTCAATTTTGTGGGTTTTAATTGTTATATTACCGGAGTTGTTCATTGGATCGGAGAGACACCACCCCTACATGGATCGATTGGCAGACGTGGAACAACAAATCATGGTAGACGAGATCTTCCTATAGTGGATCAACGTGAGGGCTGCTAGTGGTGTCTTCATGGAGGAGGCCGAGTAGGCGTGGCTGCAGTGGTAGCATTCGTGTTCACTTGGCATTGTGGTTGAAGTGGTAGGTTGGTTGTAGATTTTTTTTTTTGAATCTAAGTGGAGGTTCTCGCTTGGTATTGGTGTGGATTCGAAGTGGCAATATGAGCTCATTGATTTGTGTGGTGTCGAAGTGGCAGCTCGTTAACTGTGCATTGAGAAATATGCTATTACTTGTTGTTGTGTAATGAAGGTAACATCTATGTTAAAGGGTCTCATACCCATGGCTGTGTATTTCATTGGCGATTCTCTGAAGAAAAAGAAATGCTTTCTCAATACCATGGCAAACATGATTAGCATACTAGTTGGGGTCGCCATTGTAACATTGACTCGGACCTCGAGAGCACAGAAGATACAAAAGGCAGGCAACTTCGAATCGAATTGGAAACCAAGATATTCATTTTGTCATTATGAGAAGTATTGATCGGTAGCTAGACCCATAGCTGAAGCCAAGGACAAATTTTCTTCAGATCCATGATAACTTATGAATAGAAAAGAAACTTTGGGCCACATGAAAAAGAAGACCTTTCCACGTTGGATAAAAAAAGACAATTTATAAGGGATTATGATATTTTAATGGGAGTATTTTATTTGATGTGGTGTTTTTCTAGGTGTGGTCATAAATTAAGTATACAACCTCTTTAATGGTTATGGTAAAGAATCACTTATTTTATGAAGTGATTGGTTCATGTGTTTTCCTCCTAATGCATTTATGATAAGTGTTTTGGATTACTGAAGATAATTTTATTGAGTTTAGCCAGCTCAATATGCAATGATTTTTCTTAGAATTAGCTACTCTAGCAAATGAGATTTATGTTAATATTGAAATCCAAGATAATTATTGAGCAATGATGTTGAAGATGTCAAAAACAATGTTGTGGAAGATATGAATAATTTTGAAGGAGGAGGTAAAGGAAAATAAATAGTGGTTAAAGAATGATGGACAACCAATTAAAGTTTGTGTGAGTTTTCGGAATAGACTCATGATCATGGTGTATTATGAGTCACATATTGTAATTAGAAAAAATCTACATGTCATATACTCTTTTGTAATGGTTAGTTGTTGTCTTTAAATGTTTTATGTACTTGTTGTAAGACCTAAAGAGGCATGCATGTCCCTTTGTTATGTGTTCCCTCTGTTAGAGAGTTTTACCACCCTAGAAGAGTGTGTCATGTGGAATGGATACACTTGGGTGGGCCGTATTGGTTTTAGACTCCATGAGGTGAAATTTTATATTTAGGGGGAGTTCATCAAGAGGTTGGATGAACCATGAATGTGAAGGACTTCCTAGTAGACTCGCAATTGCAATGGTTGGGAACCCATGCATTCTAGTATATGGTTGTTCCTTTATATGGACATTGAAAATTGCATGAACAAGGTATAAGGTGTAATTACCAGACTGGACCAGATGTAGATATTGCAAATTCAAATCGAGACAAGTAGTCATGAAGGGGGAGTGTTGGAAAATGTATTTCCTACTTGTCTCAATTGTGAATTTTATGTAAAGGAGTATGTTCCTATTCTATAGGAGTGGTTATATCTATATGTCCCTAGTTTGGTGTGTGATTGAGATATTCTCTCAACCAGTTGATTGTGTGTCCAATATAGTTTCTCTATCTTGAGACAACACTTCTTATATATATGTAATATCATAATTGATCAATGAAGATAGTTCACAGTATCAAATTCTATCTAATTTCCCAAAAAGGAATCCAAGCTCCTTATTGTTCTCCAAAAAGTTTTAGCTTTCTTCATATTTTTTTCCTCTTACAATCTAATATATTTTCTAAACTTAATAAAAAAACTACTTCCATCTATATCCACAAAAGTGGATAAAATTTCTTATTTTTTCTAACATCATTCATATCCAAACTTTCATCTTTAAATTAACACACAACTAATTTAAGTACTAATAAAATAAAGGAATCTAATCCCTTCCGCATTTCAATTGTTTTTTTCGAATTGCAAGAATAAGATGCTCCTACATAACACTCTCAAGGAAAGAAATTGTCCATGATCTCCTGAACATTTATGCAATGCTTGGACATATCTGCAACAATCATGCAAGTAGTGCCCTCTAATGGTTGACTAATCCACTTCACCAAATACTGAAATTACTCTTCTCCTCTAGTTTTCTTCACCACTTTTCAATCTAATAGACCTTTAATTTCCTTTGGAGTTGCTTTGGGTAGTTGTTGTTTCCATTCAATAATCTGATCTACTTCACTAGAAGACTCATCCCCTAAAAGTTTTCATGTTCCCTGGAAGGAATACAAATCAAAAAAATTAAAAATTGGGGAAACACTGATAGTGCTTGGAAGCTCCACTTCATAAGCATTTGAGGAAAAGTCCCTTCAAAATTTTACAAGGTCCAATCTTCGTAAGTTTTAGCTTGTTGTAAGTTCCTTTATGAAATACTTCTTTCCTCAAATGTACCATCACTAAATCACTAAATGTTGTAGTGGTTGCTTAACTCTTTCTTGCAATTCTTGTATGCTCACTACAAGTTTTTCACCTTTTGCACTTCCTATATCTCATTTTCCCAAATTCCTCAATTCATATATTCCCCTTAGATACATTCCATACAAGATCTAGAAATGACTCATAGATGTACTTTTGTTTTTTGTATCATTGTATGTAAATTCACCCTGAGCAAGAACCTGATCCCATTGTTTGGGAATTTCACTTACCAAGCTTCTTAGGTTGTTTCCCAAGCTCCTATTCACAATTTGTTTTTCCCATCAGTGTTTGGGTGATAGGCTAAGATGAAATTAAGGTTAGTACCCAAATTCTTTCATAATGTTCTCCAAAAATGATCGACAAACTTTGTCTTTCTATCAGATAGAATACTTCTAGGCAATTCATGCAACCTTACCAACTATTTAAAGAACAAATTGGCAACATTGGTTGCATCATTAGTGTTGTTACAAGGTATAAATTGTGCCATTTTAGAGAATTTATCAACCACAACATAAATAGAGTCATTATTTCTTTGAGTCATTGGAAATCCCAATATAAAGTCCATGCTCATTGAATCTCATGGCCTAGTAGGAATAAGTCATGGCTGATATAAACATGTATTATGACTTCTTCCCTTCTCATGCTGGAAAATCCTACATTTTGCAACAAATGTTTCCACGTCATCTTGCATGTCTGGCCAAAAATAAAAAGCATTCAATTCAAAAAAGGTTGTATCTTTCCCAAAATGTTCTAATAATTCTTTGTTGTGATTTTCCCTAATAAGATTTTCTCTCATAGAACATTTGGGTATGCAATCTGATATCTTTAAGTAACAGTCCTTCCTACAACATAAAGGTCAACCATGGAGTTGTATCACCACTCACTTCATTTTTACAAGAAGCATATGCATCTTTAAAATCAACATCTTCCTTATACATCTCTTTCATTCCCTCAAATCCTAAAGTCTTGATTTGAAACTCATGTAAAATCAAATTTATTCTACTTAATGCATCAAAAACCTTATTTGATTTACCACCTGTATGCTTGATGAAAAATGTGAAATTTTGCAAGAATTCACTCATTTAGAATATATGATTCAATTTGGCCCGATTGTTTATAAAATGTAGATCATGTTTATTAGTAAAAAGAATAAATTTTTTGGGCATAAGATTATGCCTCCAATTTTTTGAAGCTTGAAATATAGCATATAACTTTTTATCATAAGAGGAATACTTTTTCCTTGCTTCATTTAATTAGTTATCATTTGCTTTGGTATTTTAAAATTTCTATTAGTTGTTATAGTCCATTTAAATGGATTATTATTCTCCTTTATTGTGTTAACAATGGATGCACACAAACTACTGAAATTATTTATAAACTTTTTGTAGAAACTTGGAAGATCCTGAAAGTTTCTTACCTCAAACACATTCCTTGGAATAGGACAATTAATGATTGTCTTCACTTTATCTGGATCCATCTTCAATCCTTCTTCCGAAATCACAAATCCCATGTATACCAACTCATTCTTCATGAAGCTACATTTCTTTAATTTATCAACAACTTATCTTGTTGCAGGGTGCTCAAAACTAATTTGAGATGCTTGAGATGCTTGAGATGCTCTTCTTTCATTTGGATATACACTAAAATGCCATATACATAAGCAATAATAAATTTACCTGTAAATTCTTTCAAGACTTCATTTAAACATTTTAGGTGCATTCGTAAGGCCAAAAGAAATTACCAACCACTCATATAACCCATTGCTTATTTTAAAAGTTGTTTTCCATTCATCCCCTCTCTAATTCTAATATGATGATATCCACTCTTCAGATCAATTTTAGAAAAATACTTATCACCACTCAAACAATCAATCAAATATTCAATTTGAGGAAGTGGAAATATGTACCTGATTGTAATTTTATTGATGGTTATTGAATCAATACACATTCTCCATCCACCATCTTTCATTGTGTTGGGCACGGAGGGAACAATGCATAGACTTAAGCTCTCCATTATTAATTCTTTATCCAACAACTCCTACACATGTTTGTTTATCGCTTCATTTTCTTGTGGAGTCATGCGGTATGCTCCTTTATTCGGAAGACTTGAGCCCATAATTAGATCTATATGATGACTAATGATTCAGAAATGAGGCAATTTACTTGGCAACTCATTAACAATTATATGTGCAAACTCATCCAACATAACTTTGACTTCTTAAGGAAAATCATTTAAACTTGTGCTAGTAAGAATTACCTTGGGTTTACTAATCAAAGAAAAATGAGTTTCTTCTTTCTTATTGATCTCTTCCAACAGTTCATTCCCATCCATAAGTAGCACACTAGGACTAACTTCCTCTTTTGGATCCTTATCCTCCTAAGGAAATAACATATATTTTTGGCCATTTTTCTCAAGAGTGTAGGTGTTCCCCCTACCATCATGAATGGATTTCCTATCATACTGTCATGGTCTTTCGAACAACACATGGCACACATCCATTGGCATTATGTCACATAATATCTCATCCTTGTAGTTACCAATTTGGAACTCCACTTTACACAGCTCATTCACCAATATTTGATGGTAATTTTGTAGCCAAAACACCTTGTAAGGTGTGGGATGTGTTATTCTCTACAGCCCCAACTTCTCTACCATTTTTGTGGGGACCAAGTTGTCTATGCTACCACTGTCAATCACCACTTTGCAACACTTGCCTCATGATTTGCATGTGTTTCTAAATAAGCTTTTTCTTTGTGCTGGTTCCTTAACTTCCTTTTTAGACTTAATCAAGATTCTCTTCAACAATAATGATTCTCCTAGATCTGGTGTTTCTTCGCGGATAACTACAGCTACATTTTCTTCTTGTGCTTCTATTATATTTGTTGCTCTTTGTCTTGTAGGATTATTATTTTGACAATCCCATGACATATGTCCCAATTTCCCACATTTGTAACAATGAACTTGGTAGCCTCTCCTCGACCACATCCTCTTGAGAAAGGCCTTCTTTCTCTTGATTCACCTCCCCTTGTTGGTTGACCCTTTGAACTACCTTCACCTTCCTTTGGAGACTAAGTTTTCTCTCGGTAGTTGGTTTGTCTTCTACCCCTTACAAGACTCCTCCCTCTATTCCTTTGGCTTTTCTTTCTAGCCAATTTTTGCTTTGCTTTCAAGGTGAATTGGTAAGCAACTTCTACAGTTCTGTGTGAAAATGGATTAAACTCATATTGAATCTCAAACTGTAACCCATTTATATATCTAGAAACCTTTTACGGTGTTTCTTCTATGTATCGTGCTCTAATATTCACCTTGTAAAATTCTTCAATATACTCTTTAACAATCAATGACCTTTGTTTCAAATTATGCAGTTTCCTAAATAAAGACAATTGGTAATCTTTGGGAAAAAGATTAGCTTTCAGCTTCGCCACCTTCTGCTCCAACTTTTGATCCTTGCTTTGTTCTTTCTTCTCCTTCCTTCTTGGACTCCATCCCACCAAAGAGTTGTGTCTCCTTTCAATTTAGTAACAACAAACAGAAGTTGTTTGTCTTCAGCTACCTCCTCATACTCAAAATGTTTATCTAAAGCATTGATTCAATTTATTAACTCTTTTGGTTCCAAGCTACCACTGTAGGCAAGTATTTTCGTCTTAGGCCTTAAAATAGCCCCAACCATTGACTTCATCGATTTAATTTTTTCAAGCTCCTCGACACGTTCTTCATCTTCTGTTAGAGACTCTTCCTCGCATTTGTTGATGTATCTAGTCTCTAGATCTCTTTGTTTTTTAATCTCTAAAGATTCTAGCTTTTCTTAGACACATCTCATGTCTTCCCTATCTCCAGCATCAACTATTGGTCTTCCTCTCCGACCTTGTCTTCGCCATCGAGCGTGAAATGCCATTTCACAATTTTTTCTCTATGTCGTAGTTCTGATACCAAAATTGATGCTAGATCATGACTCACCCGCAACAAGATTAATGGCTTGAGTGTGCAAACAACATTTAATCATTCTCACTGTCTCGTTTTACTTTCAATTCATAGAACCTCCAATAAATTTCTAACATATGTTTCTATTTTCTTCTGAATTGCAAAAACTGAGAACATACTTTCATAGATAATCATATATCTAATTCTTATTTGGTGGGTTAGTTGTAGGTGTTAAGGATAATCATTCAAAACCAAATACGATCTCCTCAAGCTCGGGGTGGAACTTCTTCTCGGGTTTCCTTTGGAGAATCAATCATCAACCTCCAAATTTAGTTATTCTACGAAAATAATAGAATTGTTTAATTTACCCATTATTTGACAAAGCTGCATATTTTCCACGTAATAAAAAATAATTAAAACCCCGGTTTACAACCTTGTCACATTCGTCATTCCACAAACCTTTATCATGTTAATTCTCCATCATCGATCTCGAAACTCAATCTGATAGATATCGCTTTCCCCGCTCACAACCTAGCCGGATGATCTCCACCGTTGATCAATCCCACTTGATCTAGTGGTTGATGCGTAATCTTGTTTGGAATAATGTGCGATGTTTAACAAGTTGAGAGCATGCAAGAAAAGCAATTTTCGCATGGTACGTGTTGGCCGATAAATGTAATCGCATAAAATTTTAGAATACAACTTACGACCTTGAAATCGCACGAGAAACAGCTCCACCTTCAAAGACCACTTTTCTATTCTATTTAGCTTCTGTGCTTGTTAGCACACGATAACCATTAGATCTATTGGATCTGTCGATCAGACAGTTCAGACATTTTCCTAGGTTTCTTGCACGTTTATCAGTTTTTCCTCATTCCACCAAGGTTTTAGCGCTTCCCCCAAGTTTAAACTACGTCTAAGTTATATTCAGGATATCACTAACTAAACTCTATGGGTTCGAAATACATCTCGATTAACTCAATACATAGAGAATGAATATTTAAACGCGATAACACAAGATTATATAAAATATAGTTCTAAAGAGTCCAAACTAGAAATCAACACTATTTAGGAATTATTTCAAAGGAAATTTAAAACCTCCGAGATTGACCATTCATGCACAAAATACATAGAAACACAGAGAGAATTCAAATTTTATAAGCAAATCCTCCTCAGCCGAATCCCTTTACATTAATTCAAAACTTACTTAAATACCTGTACATAGAACAACCGGATCCTAAATCAATGGATCGAAACTGCCTAATCCTATCTAATCTGCATGATATTCTCCTTGAGAATCTCAAATAAGCCTAACTACTTGAATAAATTACAAGATAATCTAAATCCCTAAATTCTAGCTCAAATCCTATCTAGAAAGCTTTGTAAAGTGCTAGCTAAAGGATCCCACTCCTTTTCTTGTAAACTTTTTTTGTAAACAATACTCTTAGGTAACCCATGCAACCTTACAATCTCCTTAAAATCAGATTAGCAATGTGAATAGCATCACTAGTTTTATAACATGGAATAAAATGTGCCATTTTAGAAAATCTGTCAACCAAAACATAAATTGAATCATTTCCTCTTTGAGATTTTGGTAAGCCCAAAATAAAATCCATAATTACCATATCCCAAGGTCTATCTGGAATAGGTAATGGAACATACAAACCTATGTTTTGGCTCCTTCCCTTTGCATACTGATAGACTTTACAATTTTTAACATACTTCTGCACTTCAGATCTCATCTTCGATTAGAAATAAAACCTTTTTAACTGCTCATAAATCTCATCTACACCAAAATGTCCTCCAAGTCCACCACTATGTTTCTCCTTGATTAAATTTTCTCTCTTAGAGAAAATTGGAATGCACAACTCATTTCTTTTAAACAACAATCCTTCTTGCAAGAAAAAATCCAGCCACTTACTTCTGTCTAACAAAACAAGATTTTTACAAAATTCAAATGCCACTTTAAAATCTAAATATTTCTCATATAATTCCTTAAGAAAATCAAAACCCAACACTTGAATTTGACTTTCTTGAACTAAAATACTTTTTCTGCTTAAGGCATCTGCTACCTTGTTTGACTAGCCATTTATGTCTTAATACAAAATTAAAACTTTGAAAATATTCTACCCATTTTGCATGTTTCTGACTAAGCTTTGGTTGTTGCATAATGTACTACAATGCATGATTGTCTGAAAAAAGTATAAACTCTTTAGACATCAAGTAATGTCTCCACTTTTTTAATGACTGCACAACTGCATAAAATTCCTTATCATAACAAGAATATTTCTTCTTTAATTCATTCAAATTTTCACTTAAATAAGCTACAGGTCTGTCCTCCTGACTTAAAACACCGCCAATAGCTTCCCCACTAGCATCACATTTCACTTGAAAAGGTTTATTAAAATCAGACAAAATTAAAATAGGTTTCTCAGTGATCTTCCTTTTCAACAACTGAAAGTTCTGATCTACTTCAACAATCCATTAAATGGTTATTTATCCTTCTTTATAGTGTCAATAATAGAAGCATTGATCTTACTAAAATTACTCATGAATTTTCTATAAAAACTAGCAAGACCATGAAAACTTCTTACCTCAAAAACACTTTTCGATGAAGGCCACTCTATGATTGCATTTATCTTCTCTGAATCCATCTTTAATGCATCAACAGAAACAACAAAGCCCAAATATACCAAATCTTCCTTCATGAATGAACATTTATTTAAATTTAGTAGTAACTTTTCTTGTTGCAGCTTCTATAAGACATAACTCAGATGTCTCATATGTTCCTCTTTAGATCTGCTGTAAACTAATATATCATCCAGATATACTATTACAAATTTACCAATAAATTATTTCAACACTTCATTCATAAGCCTCATAAATGTATTAGGAGCATTTGATAACCCAAAAGGTATCACCATCCATTCATACAGTCCTTCATTTGTTTTAAAAGTAGTTTTGCATTCATCACCTTCTCTAATCCTTATTTGATGATAACCACTTTTTAAATCTAGCTTTGTAAAATATCTTGCTCCACTTAAACAATCCATCAAATCTTCAATTTTAGGTAAAGGAAATATGTACCTGATTGTTATTTTTTTTATTGCTCTTGAATCAGTGCACATTCTCTAGCCTCCATCTTTCTTTGGACTCAACACTGTTGGCACTGCACAAGGACTTAAACTCTCTCTAACCAGTTCTTATTCTAACAGTTCCTGAACCTGTTTCCTCATTTCCTCATTTTCTGTGGGGGTCATCCTGTAAGTTGCTTTATTTGGTAGATTTTCCTCTGGAATCAAATTTATATGATGGTTGATTTTTCTAATGGGTGGTAACTCATTAGGCACATCATCTGCAATGATATCACAATAGTTTTCCAGCATCTCTTGAATCTCAATTGGCAAATCAGAAATTTTAGTGGAAGTAATTATTACCTTGGGTTTGCAAATCAATGCAAAATTTACCTCATCCTCTTCAATCTGTTGTAGGTATTCTTTTCCACTCAGCAATAAAGTCTTCGGATTAGATTTTCTTGATGCATCCTCTTCTTCCATAGGCAGTAATATATGATTAACACCATCTTTACCAAATTTTTATGTGTTCTTTTTCCCATCATGCATAGCTCCTCTGTCATACTGTGAAGGTCTCCCAAGCAATATGTGACACACATCCATAGGCATCACATCACACAAAATTTTGTCTTTGTATTTCCCCAACTGCAACTCTACTTCACATTGTTCATTCACTCACAAATGATGTCCTTTTTGAAGCCATGACACCTTGTAAGGTGTTGGATGTTTCTTTGTCTTTAATTTCAGTTTATCCACCACTTCTGTAGACACCAAATTATCAGTATTGCTACTATCAATTATCATTTGACAGCATTTCCTTTGAACCTTGCACACAGTCCTGAATTTTTTTTTCTCTGTGCTGGCTCAATAAATTCCTTTGTTGGCTTTAACAAAACTTTGTTAACTACCAAAGATTCCCCTTTCACTGTTACATGTTCTTCTTCTGGCACATTTTCTGCTTCCTCTTCAGTCTTAGCAATAATTACATTTCTCTTATTTGTTCCTGCATTTTCTAGGCACTCATAGGCTCTGTGTCCCAGCTTATTACATCTGTAGCATCTGATTTCTCTTCCTCCACGTCTGCCTCCTCTTCCTCTTAAAAAAGTCCTTCTGCCACTTGCATCACCTTCTGTGGGTGTATGCTGACTTGAGCTGCTGCTAGCTCCATGAGGTGATGTAGATCTTCCTATACCACCTTGACTTCCCCTTCCTTGGAATGTACCTCTATTTCTGGAAGATTGCTTCCTCATGAGTTTTTCTTTAGCTATCAATACCATCTGATAAGCCTCTTCCACTATTTTAGAAGACATTAAACTTATCTCATCTTGGATCTCCATTTTGAGACCATTTATATATCTTGCAACTTTCTCATTTGTATCTTGAATTTGTGCAGCTCTTATGCTTACTTTGTAAAATTCATCTGTGTTCTTTCACTGTCAAAGACCTCTGTCTAAGATTCTGCATCTGTCTAAATAATGTTTGCTGATAATTACTTGGCAAAAACTTACCTCTCAACTTTGCCACCATCCTGTTCTAATTTTTAATTGGTTTCTTACCAAGTCTTTTTCTTTTTGCCTGCACTCCATCCCACCAATGTGCTGGATTTCCTTTCAATTTTGTGACAACAAATTCATTGTCTTTCCTTCTTCCATTATTTCATAATCAAAGAATTTATCCATGTCCTTAATCCAGTCTATCAACTCCTCAGGGTTTAAACCTCCTGTATAAACTGAGCCCTCAAGTCTGGGTTTAGATGTGGATCCCAACACTCATTTAAAGAATCTCATTCCAGGAGTAACTTCTCTAGGTTTCTCTTCTTCTGCAACTTCAACTTTAGGTTCACTGACATCTCCATCTCTTTGATTTCCCATTTCCACTGCTTCTAGTCTAGCTTGCATATGTTCCATAGCTTCCAACACTTCAACATTAGCACCTAGTTTTCCTCTTCTTTGACCATGTCTTCCTCCAACTCTGAAAGCCATGTTGGACTTCTTTCTCTGATCTTTGAGATCTTGATCAGTGCCAATAAGCTGCTCTGATACCACTAACAGTGCACTAGTTGCAAGTGTTAAGGATAATCATTCAAAACTATATATGATTTCCTCAAGCTCAAGTGGAACTTCTTCTGGGGTTTCCTTTAGAGAATCAGTCATCAACCTCCAAATTTAGTTATTCTGCGAAAATAGCAGAATTGTTTAATTTACCTGTTATTTGGCAAACCTTTAGATTTTCCATGGAATAAAAAATAATTAAAATCCCATTTTATAACTTTGTCACGTCTGTCATTCCACAAACCTTTATCACGTTAATTCTTCACCGTCGATCTCAACACTCAATCCGACGATTATCATTTTCCCCACTCACAATCTAGCCGGATGATCTCCATTGTTGATCAATCCCACTTGATCCAACGGTTGATGCATAATCTCACGAGGAATAATGTGCAATGTTTAACAAGTCGAGAACACGAGAGAAAAGCAGTTTTCCCGTGCTATGTGTTGGCCGATAAGTCTAATCGCGTAAAATTTCAGAATACAACTTACCATCTTGAGATCGCATGAGAAACAACTTCCACGTTCGAAGATTGTTTTTCTATTATGTTTAACTTCTATGCTTGTTAGCACACGATAACGGTTAGATCTATTGAATGTGTTGATCGGACGGTTCAGACTTTTTCTTGGTTTTCTTGTGCGTTTATCAAGTTTTCTTCATTCCGCCAAGGTTTTAGCATTTTTGCTAGGTTTAAACTATGTTTAAGTTATATTTAGCATATCACTAACTAAAATCAATGGGTTCGAAATACATCCCCATTAACTCAATACACATCAAATGAAGATTTAAATGGGATAACAGAAGGTTATATAAAATCTAGTTCTAAAGAGTCCAAATTGGAAATCAACAGTATTCAGAAATATTTCGAAGGAAATTTAAAACTTCCGGGATTGACCATTCATGCACAAAATACACAAAGACATAGAGATTTCAAATTTTAGAGTCAAATCCTCCTCAACCAAATCCCTTTACATTAATTCAAAACATACATAAATACTTGTACATAAAACAACGAAATCCTAAATCAATGGATCGAAACTGCCTAAACCTATATAATCTGGATGATATTCTCCTCGAGAATCTCAACTAAGCCTAACTACTTGAATTAATTACAAGATAATCCAAATCCCAAAATTCTAGCTCAAATCCTATCTAAAACGCTTTGTAAAGTGACAGCTAAAAAATCCCACTCCTTTGCTTGTAAATTTTTTTTTGTATTTTTAGAATAAAATTGGAAGTCTTTTGTTTTCAAGCCTCATGCTCCTGCATCATTATTCTATTATTATTAAAATTTGGATGAGTTGGAATTTCCCAAAAAGGAATCCAAGCTGGTTTTTCTCCAAAAAAGTCTTAAGCTTCCTTCATATTTTTCTCGTACTAATCTAATCCATCTTCTAAACTTAATAAAAAAGTTGCTTCCATCTACATCCACAAAAGCCAATAAGATTCCTTATTTTTTTCTAACATTATTCCTATCCAATTTTTCTGATCTTTAAACTAAAACAAGACTAATTTACTAATAAAATAAAGAAATCTAATTCCTTCCGCCTTTCAATGGTTTGTTTCTTATTTCAAGAGTAAGATGCTCTTCCATCACAATACATGCATTCAAAAAGAAATTTGCCATGTTACGCTGATGTTCCGGCAGAGATCGGTTTCTTTGTTGACAATATTGTCTAGAAACACGCGCTTTTTCAGGAAATGGCTCGGTACGTGTTGCAAAGCCCTCGACCCACCATGACATTCTAGCTCTAGTAGTTCCCTCGCATATCGTTTTTGACGAGACCTTGGTCTTTCGCTGCATGTCTTTCAAGTCTGAACTCAAACCATAAAATTTCAAATAAAAATATGATATTATGTTTTAGTTATTGAACGACCTTGAAAGGTATGAGAGTTTGGTTATTTTATTTTACTTTTGTGTAATAAACTAGCTCAGGGACATTTTAAATCCCCAGCAAAACCTAAGTTTGATGTTTTACCGAAGGAGTTCCCGGAATAAAATCCGTAGCAGTCTCGGAGAATGATAACTGGCCATTTAGTGTGTGAGGCAATACAGCAGTCTCGGAGAATGATAACTGGCCATTTCGTGTGTGAGGCAATACGCGGAGTCCTATATTCTAACTTTATAGAATAGATCTATAAGTCGAGTTGAGAGATTTCAGAATCACGCACTTCATATTTGTAAAGAAATAAAGCTAAACATTCTGATATTTTAAACTATTTTTAAATTATTATTTTATTAAAATAATAAATAAAATTTATAATTTTATTAATAATAAATAAAATTATTCTTAAAGTTATATTGTAATGTTAATTATTTTTCAAGAGAAATGATAAATCCCTTAAGAGGGTAATTTCATTATTTTTGATTTAAATTAATTAAAGCGCAGGTGATTTAAAAAATGAAACATTTATTTTTATTAATTATAAAAAAATCCTAAAATAGTAAAAAATGAAGTACAAATGACGAAATCAAATCTAAACAACCAAACATTAAATTTATAACATCCTGTAAAAACTAATTTTACAAATTTCACATTTTAGGAAAATATAGAAATCTTTGAATAACACAAACTTAGAACTTCAAGTTAAAAAAATGAAAACTCGAAGCAAGCCTCGGACATGGTTGATATCATTTTTGACAAAATGTTTACAAATCGAAGTTTGCGAAAATATATAAATGGTTAAATAACATAAAATAAATTTAGCAGTTCAGCGCTACAGATAGATGAGCTCCTTGTAGGCATTCGACTTTAAATCAATATTTTGAGTGGTGTGTTTGACGAAACATCCTCACTGCTATGATAATTACGACGAAATAACTCTGGATAAAGCGTCAACGGTATCATGTTTTGGACAAATTTGCTCCATGATATATAGTCAAAGGGCTTCCTTCATAATGGAACTCACAGCTGTCTAGACTTATATAAAATCATTCCACACGTCATGAAACTCCGCTCTACTAAATGCAAATACTTCTTACCGAGGCGGTTAAAAGCCATTTTGAACTATTGTAGTTTCATTCAACTGCCAAATATCATCCTCCCACAGAGACCCATAGGAATCTACGGGAACCTCAGCATACACGGGATCCCAACACATATTTCCAGTTGAATCCGAATCGAAAAGGTTCAAGGTAACGCCAAGTTCGCCAGCCGTATTGTACAGCTCTGCCATAACATCCACGTAATTTCCTTCTGAAGGCATATCTGCTACTGTATCACAAACCGAGATCACTTCAGAATAACTGTCAGTTAGTTCACCGCGTTGCGTTGAACCCAACTCAGTACCGCCCTTCTCATCAATAACAGCGGCTCGCCCGATCAATCCTCGTTCATCTTCAGCAGATTTCATAACCCCGTTCAGCCTCTCGTCCTTGAGCTGAATTACAGCATGAGGTTCTGGATTAGCATCCATATTATCGATCTTCTCCAGCAAGGCCATGAGATAACTATCATGGGCCAACCGTCCACTTTTGACTTTTTTGGCATCTGGCAAAGCTATTCCACCATTCCAATACTCATCTCTTGCTCTCTTATTATTACAAACTTGTGAAGTGGCAGCCATCACTGCAAAGAAAGTCAGTGATTAAAACACGACAGACAAACCTGCAGGCTGCTTATATCTATCCTTCTTCCCTGATGGTTCAAATGCCCATTGATTGATGACAATATATAGAGCTTCCCTGATGGTTCAAACGCCCATTGATTGATGACAATATATAGAGGTAGAGGCCAGTTGATCGATGAAAGATATTCAGGTGTCACTGAGGTGAAAGCTCCGTAACCAAAGTGATACATCTTCTCCTTGGCTTCGGTCAATAAAAAGGTTTTCGTAAAACTTCCGTAAAACAACTTCGCGCGACTGCTTGCCGAGGTAGGCAGGCAAGTTGCCCGACAACATTTAATATTTGCGACTCAACCGCTCTGACGCGATTCATAAGTTCATCCTATCCACAGTATATACCCTATTTATTATTGCACTTCCCGAGGTAGGCAGGCAAGTTGCCCGACAACATTTAATATTTGCGACTCAACTACTCTGCGTGATTCATAAGTTC